>JAZGTJ010016798.1:0-12447 GCA_036877575.1 Botia almorhae
TCAACAGGGCACTACTAAATAATAATAAAAACGATAAACATCCTGCAGATTCTGTGAGGGATGTACAATCCTACGAGAATAATTTTAGCGGATTTGGCCCTGCTGGCGGTTCAAGCTCTTTAAAAGTGCACAAAGTGTATGATTGGAAGGAAACTCAATCGTTTTTCTAAGGAAAGATAGCAGAACATTACCCATGTGTTTTCCATCCAGAATCTTAACTATCTGATTTCATACTCCGTTCTCCCAGGTGAGGAGGAACCTGGTGAGCATCGCCATGACAACGGCTCCCAAACAGCAAGTCTCAGCAACGGAGCTGTTGATTTCAAGTGACGCATTTTAAACACGACTCGTGAACATCTAAAGCAATAATCTGTCCCTATATGCTTGTATTAACACTCGAGATAAACAGACCTGGTGGACCTACATCGTTCTTAAGATAAAAGAGAGCGTCGGCCATCACGTGGGTAATCAATCTCTACTGCAAAGCAAACCCTTTAACCAGATCCATCAAGGTGCTTTTCAGCAGACAGACGTTTTATAATGCCTCAGGAATACCAAATAGAGCGTTACAATCGAAATGAATCGTTCAGCGCGGTCTCTCTCGAAGAGCCACTTCTGAAGAGCCAGAATCTCAGAACTTGATTAGATCATCGAAAATGATTGATTTCATCTACAGTATCTCCAAGACTCTGGAGGAGCTCGGCTATAATAAAACTGAAAATGACACTAAAACTACTTTTTATTATGAAAGTCAACATGATGTAACCTTCATAATGTATTTTACTTATGCAATCAGACATATATTTAAGCGGAAAGCGTATGTAATAAGAGAAAGTTAGGATGAGACAAAATACAAGTGCAACATCAGGGCTGATGTCTTAGCAATGAAGAAACCTTTTTATATAGACAGACTGAGAAACAGTGCACAATAAGACCAGAAAAAGTACAATAAGACAGTAATCCGGGTCAAATCAGGGTCAAAGCCAAGTCTTTTATCAGCATTGTGCTAATAGGATAATTATGCAATTCATGTTAAAAAAAGAGGGACACAGAAAGTGTAATTCTGGGTTGGAATCATTAGTAAAACGTAGAAATTCCTCTTTGCGTTTCATCTAAATTTTAAATAAAAGGAAAATATTTATCCTTTGAAAGCATGAAAGCATTCTGTTGCAGTGACAGCCAACTCCGAAATCTTCAACATTGTTTGTTTTTGATTCGGTTTTCACAGTACCGTAGCCTCCGATGACACTGTAACTGTCACTGTAGATTTGCACAGCTCTTATGCAAACACGTCAGTCATGGAAAGCTCACAATGAGCGCATGATTACCTAAACGAACATGCAAGCGCATTCAAAACAACTTCTTACAGAATCGTTGATAAGCCACTGCGGAGCAGAAGCTCGGCGAAACAACAGCTCCACCACCAAGTTCTTCCAAGTTAAACCATGTCAGTTCATGAATGTGTATTTATAGAAGCTGAGCTCCGCCTTTCCGCCGTGATCGTATTCTGAATTTTAGATTCAGATGTGATGCGTTCGCATGGGAACGTTAACCTCCTCTTTTCAGAGTGAAGTGTAAATATTTAGGAGACCAGAATCGAGCATTCTCTAGAATGTGTAAAGAACAAAGTGAAACAGATACACAGTGTTATGTTTGACAGCATGCGTGAGATGTCGTACTTCCCCAGCTGACAGGGAACGTTCTCAGAACGTTGGCTGACGTTCTGTAAAGTAATGAAAAAGTTCTTGCAGTTTTTTTTACATTTAACATTATATATTATCTGTATCCAAAACGTATTCCTAAGTTGTTAGTGGAACGTTTTAAAAACATCACAGAATTAGAAAATGTAATTCTTATAATCAGGCATTACGTTAATACGTCTAAAAAACCGGGTGTTTTGAATGCTCCTATTATTTTCAAAACAACATTTTTAATGTTTTTGATACTTAATGTAAATGTTAGGCAAACATTCTTACAACCTAAAATTGTTAGCTGGGGCTGATATCTGTACGTAAGGCCGCGATGGCAGAGAGCTATGACGCATATAAACCTGGAACATCAGCCATCAGTGTTAGAAATGAAAAATGTGTAAAGGTACCAAAAGCTGGTCCAGATTTACAGTTCTGCATTAGAAAGCATTGTTGTTACATTTATTTCAGTGCCTAAAAAACTTGTTAAAAAATGTTTAAACAATAAAATGTTAAACAAGACCAAATAAGGTGTGACGTGGATCCAGACGTCTTGCGTACATCCGCCTCTGACGTTTGATCATCTTCCGCGCGCGCCCACGCTGCCTCGATCGGATTATATGATTTTTAGAAGTATGTCAAAAATCAAAAGAATATTTAAAGTGTTTGAAATATCGCTGCTGATGAGTTCGGTTCGGGTTAAAGCCTTCATGCAAAGACAAATAATTTTGCGAGTCTCTTCTCCCTTTTGAATCTTTATAAAGAAAGCAGCTCAGCAGGGGCTAGGAACGACCCAGGGGAACACGAGGCAGCGAAACGTTTGCGTAACCCGCAAGCTTTTGTATGATTTGCTGTGAAAAAGTTACACACGCTACTTTTCCACATTATTATTATTACAGAAGCTTTACTCATAAAGAAATGAGAAAACGCGTAGAATGAAGTACTTCATCTCGCTAACCTCGCTGTTATCGGAGAATAAAACAATACATTAAAATGAATCGTGTAGTGCTGCTTCCACGCCGCTAGGTGTCAGTATAACCCAAGACGGCTATATCAGTAGGCCAAACATAAATATTTTTGCGTGTACCTTGAAAACTTTAGATAACCTCGTGGGTAGCGACTAAAGATGGGATGATGCTAATTATGTGTAATTGCACGTAGACAAAATGTAAGTTGACCTTCACATGAAGTTGGTTATTTCTGTATAGAGTTGCTCTCTGTTGAAGAATCTATGCGTTCTGGATCATTGCTTTTTGGTATGACCCACATTCTGCAAGACCTCAGTTTGCAGAGACGCACTGACATTCTCCTGTGTAATTGGCTTCTACAGTGCAGCATTCATTATAACTTGGTCATTGTGGACCATGACGCCTGTACCATATGTTGCAGTTGGAGGGGATTCATTTGTTTTGGAATATGGGCTTCCTAACATAGCTTATGCCAAAATGAACATTGTATTAAACAACACAAGAAATAGCTGAAGAATCTTAGCTGCTATACTCAGTGGCAGTGTGTAGTAGGCAAGTATGTAGTATGCACTTGGATTGTGCTTGATCACTTAGTATTAAAAAGAGTAACAATTTCTTCAGTTTGTTAATTGCAGCCAGTTTGATTGGTACTTTAAATATGTGTAAAGACATCATTTAAAAAACATTTTTGTTTGCATTATACATTACAAAATACTATTATTATAATTATTATTATATGTAAATTTGCAGTTTGAGAGCTATTTTTAGAACTTGAGGTGTCAGGTGTACCATTTGGAACTGTGTTTCTTATTCCCAAAACTTCCATCATAATTGGTGATCAGTATATGTTGTGTTTTAAATGCTGGTGTCTCTACCTGGTACTTTAACTAGTTAAGCCAGCTAGGTCTACCAGATTCAGTAGCTAAGTTTTGCTGGGCTGTGCTGGTCTACAAGTGAAACTAACAATACAACAACCTGGAATCAGCATGGAATCGAATGCTGGTCTTTTCAGCAGGGTCATAGAAAGTATTTTCCTATAGTCTCCCTCCCACGTCTGTTAGATCTGTTTCATTTGATGAATCAGACCTATTCTTCTCATTAGTACACAAGCACTTCACACTGTGGCCTCGCGATCAAGTCGAGTCTCTTGTATTTCTTGGGTTGCTGATGAATGAGTGGACGGGGGTTTGCTGTTCTGACAGTCTGTCGAGAAGCTAGAATGAGAACCGAAGCTTGAACCTCAAGAGAGACTTGTGAAATACTAATGAGCAGACTTTCAAAATACAAAAGCAGAGGCGCTGAGAGTCAACCCTGCTAACAGGTAATGTTCTCAGAACATTGGCTAACGTTCTTCAAGGTTAATAAAAATGTTCTTGTAGTAGTAGTAGTAACATTAATAGAATGTTTTTTAATTTTTTGTATTGTATCTCAGAAACGTTATTCTTAAGTTATTCTTTCTTTCTCTTGCTTAATGGAAACGTTAGGGAAACATTCTTACAACCTAAACTTGTTAGCCGGGATGCTGGAGGGTGAGCGGTTAAAGACTTGTTAGAATAGGGCGGAGAAAGAGGGGGTGGAGTGTTTTCTTAAAAACCCCATTCATCATAGCGGCAGCATGATTCAGTTCGGTAAACAGAGTCGCAGGCGTGTTTGTGTGTGCGTGTGCACGCGTGTGCACGCGTGTGACACGGAGACCGTGAGAATGATGAATTAGATGATTTGCATGGAAATGCCCCCTCAGTTCAGTAGGCGGCTTTATTGGTCATTGCTCACCTGTGTTTGTGTTGTGACAGACTCATATGTTGTGATCGAGGGTGTATAAGCTAGTCTCTGCAAACAAAGACTAATAATATGTATATTGTGACAGACTTTGATTGAGAGCTACACACTTCCATTATTCCCTAAAAATATCTAAACAAAACAGTTCTTTCTTGTCTGTTTTATTATTGAGGTAGAATAGATGCATTTCTAAACAGTTTCCTCCAAGTCTTGTTGCTGTAAAGTGGATTAAATGATCTACTTGCCAATCTGTCTGCTGTTTGTTTTAAAAATCTAGTTTAATGGTTTTCCTTACATTGTCAGACTGTACAGCTGTTAAACGAAGCTGCAAAACCACAAGCACGGCGCACACGTTCAAGCTGCTATTCTTTACTTGTATTTAAAAATGAACAAAATTCAGTTATTTAGCAAGTACCTGACAGGTCACTGTTCAATGTGATTTTACGTTACTTAGCGGTAAGTTTAAAATATTGATTTATAATTAAAGCTGTCGGGTTAGTTTTTGCGAGAAATGTTCGTCTGTAAACAAAGCGAAGATTCGACTACTATATCGCATGTCTGGGTACTGTAGATGGTGCGTCGTTTGTAACTTGTTTTTTTAGCTGTTGTTTAGAATTTAAATCGGTCATTTACGTTAAGAAAATAACTCTGCAAATACCCTGCAGTTTCATATTTCAAACAGAGATGGCGGTAGTGAGACAGACGTTACGAATTGGGGCTTTAAAGCCGAGCACTGTATGTAGTTCCTCTCACTGACAATTCATTTGCTACTAAGTGCCTGTAGTTGACACACAAAGTTGTATGAATTGTATTTTGAAATAGTCAAGGAACAAAGTTTGAACGTTTCTCAGTGACACTTGTTTAACTTTTACATTCATACTTATGTGGCCGTGATTTTAATTCTATGATTCGTATTGTTTTGTCTCTCTTGGCCTAAACAGGCCTTTATTTATCTACTGAAAAGGTCTGTCTGAAAACATCTTTGAATTTCCACACATTCCTTTATGAGACTCTGATTGACTGATGAGGTTAGATAGAGCCGCATTCTAAAGGGCCCTTGAGTGACGTTCTATTACTCACTGACAGTTCCATTACGCGGCTCTTTTTCTTCAGTGATGGAGGTATTACCTGTTTGAAAAGTACTGCTTCACTGGTCATTGTTTGATGACATCAGCGCGGCCCATACTTTTGTGTATGAACAGCGCGATGGCGTCTTCTCCATGTCAGATAAGAACATGAATCTGAATGAAATGGCGCCACTGGTTTCTCAGGGGACAAAAGTAGTTATATTCCTGGGACAAATTTCATTCCTGTCAGTCTGTTAATAATCTCCTCAGTCTTCTTTCTGGATGACATGATAGAAATATGTGTGTGTGTGTGTGTGGGAAATGAATTCTCCAGCCGAGTGGACTGGATGAGGTTGAGTCATTGCCGAGTGAAGGTGTGTGGTATGTCACTTCACCACACAACAGTGTCCTCCAAACGCCTCATCAACCCAAAGATGGATGCTGTCCACTCTGACTCCCCATGATTATCGCCCATGGGGTGAATGCACGTGAGCGTTTAATTGGGTGTTTGTACGTGCGACCTGACTTTGGGGAAGAACTCCTGAGGTATGTTCTTAAAGGGACAGTGCAGCCAATTGTGTTCTACTAACATTACTGCAAGAACATTTTGTTAACGCTGAGAAAACTTTTAGAAAATATTAGCCAACTTTCTGAGAACGTTCTCTTTTAACTAGGTAAGCACAACATAGTGTCCTGTCAAACTAATAAAATCTTCGGGCAATCTGATTGGAGCTTGCGCATTTCTGAAGTGCTGTCTAGTTTCGTACGCAGTAGGCATTGGATAGATAGTGCGCGGTCTGTGGGCGTTGCATCCGAGACTGAGGCTGTTGTTAACTTCACCGCTTCCCTCGCATTTTTTTCTTTGAGAAAGAGTGCGAGCGAGAGAGAAAGAGAGAGAGAGATTTGGATCAAGGATTGTGGCAAGAAAAATTCAACCTTGAAAGGACACACTCTGAATGCTCAAAGTAAGGCAAAGCTTTCTGAATTTCAATATTTTTGAGAGACGTGGAGCATTTCGTAGCTTTCAGGAGTGATTTTGTTAGACAGTAAAAGATCTCCCGGTATTACGTTTCATTAGCGTGGAAGCCTGGAGAAGAAGGGAAGTCATTTAGCTCTTTTTAAATGGAACCACTAAAAGCTTGACAGGGGCTTCTCGTCATTGTAAGAAGGGACATATATCTCGCCAAGGTCTTTCGAACGGGAACTATGTCGTAATGTCCTGTGTTGTCCTTCCTCCCTCACCTTGTCCTTCACTCACATGCGGCCGTACATGCGCACCAAAACGCACGCATGGTTTCTTATAATCACAACATCGCAGAGTTTTATCATTTCTCTTTAGTTTGAATAAATGTCAACATTTTTACCTTGTCCCTGATTGCTATACTACAAACATGGAATAACTGAAGATATTCCATGATATTCCCACATTCCATAGATATTCCAACATTCCTATAACGTTACTTGTTACTTAATGGAAATGTTAGTCGAAACGTTCTTACAACCAAGGTTTGTTAGCTGGGATAAAAAATTAAGAAAGCCATTTTAATAATATAAATCTGCATTCCGTAACTTCTTTGGGTTAAAAATAAACAAAAGTTATTGAGCATAAACATGACTGATTAGTGTTCAAAACGGTCTCCTTACCTCAATTATTAATCATTATTATAAATGTGTTTATTTGACTTCAACATGCGTAATGAAAAGTATGTAAAGTAACCTGCAATTTGATGTTTCAAACAGAGATGGCGATAGAGAGGCAACGTTACAGATTGCAGCTTTAAGACGTTTTTTAAAGTTACTTCACTTTGTTTCTTTCTCTTGTTTTGTTGACGTAATTGTAGTTTCTCTAGGAAAAGCCAGCACCTTAATGACATCATTCTCCAAGATATGACATCATTTTTTGAAACAACAGCAGAAATGGGAGCCATATACTTTTAATTATGTGGTATTAGTTGGTTTGCCTCACAACAAGTTACAGAAATCGTTATGGACAATATTTTTTCAAAACAAATTTTAAAATTGTGATGCTATATTTTTTTTAGCACTTTTGGTTTATTTTTTAGGTTCCAGAATGTTTACCAGACTGAATCAATTTACTGCGTTGCAAAATTGATTTGTCTCTCTACACCTGCTGCTCTCTAATTACAAGTCAATATGTGTTTGCACTCTTAGCGCCCTCTTGTGAAGCCAGAAAATCAGAGATCCGAAAAATCCAAAAATTAAGACTTCACACGAAGCTTTACGAGTTGCCCTTTCCGGCCATTTTCCTCTGGAGACCGCGTGCAAATCGGAAGCCTCTCAATTCTGAATTTTATGCACCCAGCAGCGATCCCCAAGAGACTGTATTTCCATGCACACTAAAGAGCTGTGTGCCACAGAATACATGGGGAGAAATTTCTCTTTGATGATAAGAGGACAAGAAGTTAAAGAAATGAAGTTAAAATAGAGGAATCCCAGCTAACAGGGAACGTTCTCTACGTTAGCTAGAACGTTAGCTAACATTCTCTAAAAGTCACCTATATGTTATTACATTTACATTTAGTCATTTAGCTTACGCTTTTATCCAAAGCGACTTACAAATGAGGACAAGGAAGCAACTTCAATTACAATAAGAGGCAACAATGAATAAGTGCTGATTAAACAGTTAAAACAGTTCTTTCAGTAACGTTAGTAGAACTTTTTTAAACATTATATATCCTATAGATCAGAAACATTATTCAGTTGTTAGTGGAATGTTTTAAAAACGTTTATTAAAAAGTGTAAAAATGTTCTTACCACCAAGCAGTTACAGTAATATAACGTCTAAAAACTGGATTTTTTTAACATTCCTATAACGTTACTTGTTACTTAATGGAAATGTTAGCGAAACGTTCTTACAACCAAGGTTTGTTAGCTGGGATAGAAGTTAAGAAAGCCATTTTAATTGGAAAAGACCTTTTCTTAAGCATAATATAACTTGTGAAACAGGACTAATGTCTACCTGCAGGCTGTATAAGCAGTGTTAGTGTGTGTGTGCGCGTGTGTGTGTGTGCATGCATGACATTTCTTTCATCTATCGTAACACAAGCGCAGTCCTCAGCATCATTTGTCTTCAGCTGTTGTTTTGTTCTTATTGCACCTGAGGTGTGATGGTGACTGAGACACTGGCAGAATCCAGGCTGCAGGGGAAGGAAAGGGGGACCTTTGACATTTTGCTAATTCAACAGCGCGGAGGGGAAGCGTTTGAACATCACAGTTACGCCTGGAGCGAAGTTAGCGGATAAGACAAGTCGGCAGCGCGGGAGAGAGGCAAAGTGGTACACGACGAGGGAAAGGGACAATATGTGTGTGTGTGTGACAGGGAAAGACAGCAGTGTGTAAGACAGATAAAGTGTTTGTGAGTGCTGGATTCTTCACACTGTGGATTAAAACAACAAAAAAACAAATGGATTAAGGTCAGAGATGACTGGATCTGAACCCAACCTGTCATGGATAGATTATTAATAACAATAATAGCGACCTTTAATCCCCCAGCATGAATTACTCTATACTGCTTATTGTTTTAGCCTGGGATTATTGCAGAAGGGATTATTGCATATTATTGTTTTGAACCGTGAAAAGAGTTGCAAGTAATGAAATTCGTTACGCCCGAACTTCATTAGCCCAAGTGTCCCGGAACATTTACAAAACCTGTTGTTTTTGAGCTTTCACTGTTGTACAAAGATTCAATTAATCAAGTAACTGATTTGTGTAGGTAAATACTGTTTCTTCTATTTGGAATTGTAAAACCATTACCCAGATTGTTTACTGTACAGGTGCACAAATATGGTTTTTAGTTAACAAACGTTACGTATAAACAGGGCCTAACCTGAAAGCTGAACATCAACTTTGGGTGATCAAACCAAATACTATTTAAGTTGTAAACATGCTTGGCTATATAACAGCTTGGGCGGAGCCAGAGCGTTAACCACTCCCTCCAACGGCCTGTTGCAAGCTTTGAATCTCTACAGCCAATCAATTCACAGTGAAAAAAAAACAAGCCACACCCTCAAATTTCCGTTTTATTTTGAATTATGTCAGAGCCCTAAAGTTCCAGTTCACACAGACTTTAAATGTGCACAAGCCTTTAGGAACTTTATTAATATACGGTTGATATTGTTCTTTTGTTCAAATTAGATCAGATAATCTCTTCAGTCCACAAACTCCCAATGTTTGTTATGATAAAGCTATGCAGTGAAGAGCACTTGAAGGCCGAATGCATTGTACCTTACAACACGTCTGTCATTTAGTACTAAGGCAAGCTACTGTCATTGTTACCTTAGCAGGCTAGCAGTGCCATTGGCACAGAGTTACAGAGTTAAGACCTGGTATGAAAGTGGCTTTGACATACAACAGATCATTTTATGGCTGAAAGTGGTTTATTCAACACTGGATTGCCTCTCGACTTCAGTATTATGTAGTCGTGAACTTCGAGCCACAATGAGGACTGATTGGATTGGAAACACAGAATGTTAATTAAGTAAGGCAATCTCCTCCCCGCCCGACTTCCCATTATGGTCGTTGGGCGATAGTGGCGTAATTACCTTTATTGTTAAATAAGCTGTATAGAGGAGGAATTTTCTAAATGAAACCATTTGTTTCAATACAACAGCCAGGACGTGGTGCGAGGAAGACGTGGCAGGAGGAGGTACAACTCGCCAGAAATTACATTTGCATATTAATCAATTAAAGTCTAATATGTGCTCGTCCTTCAGCTTCACTTCTACGGGCCGGAGTGGTTGAAGATACTAGGCCGTCCATATATTTGAGCATCACCTAATTTCCTGACGGACATGCCTCGTGCGGCTATCGCATTACCCGGAGGACAACTGATTTATCAAACTGAATTACGGCGGTTCATGTCGTGGCGCGCACACTAATGATATGAACTTCAGTTGATTCTCTGCCCTCTTTCGGAAGAGATTGTTTGTGCGCGGAGCGCTTCTGCGAGGAGAACGCGAGGAAGATGCATCTGCGCGATGACATTGAGCTCGAGTACGTTTGATGAGCAGCGGTTGCCTCATCTTGAAATAATGTATAATGTCCTCCAAATGTCCATTTGAAACATGAACTGTACGTTTATTTACTGAGGTCTGCTTCGTTCAGGGAGAAACAGAAAGGCCCTTTATTCAAAGACTAAGTCGTAAATATGTTTTTATTTTATTTGTTCACCTTGTTAGAGTTTTCAAAAACAGTGATATTTTAGACAGCATCAGTTACTGTTATTTTTTTATTATTATAGGTGTAATCTAATACCTAACAAGGTAACTATGTCCTAATTTCTTGTAGCCAGACATATTCAGGGCTAGTCAGAAGGTCTGGTCCACATTGCAGCAAAACCGGCCCACTTAGACAGTTTAATTGACAGGTAAAACAACTAAACACAATTTATGTTTTCACATGTCTTCATAGTGCCGCAGTGAATTCTGGGATGTCAAATTGGTTTAAGCGCAAAAGTCACCATTTGATGCATCTGCCACACTCCGGCTGATCAAGAACACATCTGGTCATTTTATGCAATCTTGGAAATGAACTTGGAAGTGGACGATGACATCTGCATCGTCGATGACAAGTGCACAGGATGATGACAAGTGCACAGGATGATGACAAGTGCACAGGACGATGACAAGTGCACGGGGACTCAAGAACACGCATTGAGAGTCGTACAGTTCACTTGAAAATTATAGACAGGTGTGTTACAATGTGACTGGAACCAGAATGGAAGGCAGGCCCCATCCCAGTTAACAGAAAACATTCTCAGAACCTTGGCTAACGTTCTCTAAAAATTCTCTCCAAAATAGTCTTTTAACGTTTTTGTTACTTAATGGAAACGTTAGGGAAATGTTCTTATAATTAAAATTGTTAGCGGGGCCTCCCTTCCTCAATAGGTAATACATTGCTATCAACTTTATATTGTATATAATTTCATCATTAGTTTACCATGTGAATCCAGTAGAGCATGTCGAGCTGCTCCTGCAGGGAAGCTGTTTGGGATAACGTATAGGAAGTTTTAAGATCAGCCCAAAAAATTGCTAATCCTTTTGCTTTCCAATTCATACAATCCCTTTTGGGAAAAAACAGTGCGAGAAGAAATCGGAGAGAGAGCAGGTGGGGAAGGCAGATAGCAGAACCGCTTTGATCTCCAGCAATTCTTAACACGTCTTTGAAAATGAATTCATTGCTTCTTCAATTATGAGAAGTGCTCCTCTCCCTGCAGATAAAACAACGCGAGCCATGCAGCCGCGCGTTCGCAAATGAGAGCAACAAGTCTCCGCTGCGGCAACCGAGCGAGCCACAGAGGAGCCATTAGAACGAGCTAGAATAAGCAAATGGTGAGAAATTCACAAAACACACAAGTCTACGACGAGACTCATTTGTTTCGGATTGACTAACAAGCTCCCAGACGGGGCTTATACTTGACTTGGTAACTACTTGCTTCTTTTCTAACATCTTGTGGTAGATTTTTCTCCTTCTGAAGGGAAAAATTCACAGCAGTTCTGCTCGGGAGGAGAGAGGTGGGACACATGCGCGTGTGTGTTCGGTGAAAGAGAAAGTGCTTCTCTTTGAGGAACTGAGGCTGGGTAGAATATAAATGAAGAAAGAGAATGAAAGGAGAAACTGGGTGAAGATATGTGGGAGAGAACTTGGATATTAGAAATTGTACAAATGTTGTGTGGGGGAAGGAAGCAGATATCTAGGAAAAGCGGAAGTACAGCCCGGACATTAGCCAGAAGTGCTGTGGAGGATCAATAGCAAACAGAATTTCTAGAGAGAGAGAGAGAGAGAGTGTGAGGGAGAAAGAGAGAATGAGGGAGAGGAAGAGAGGAAGGGAGAGGAAGAGAGAGCGAGAGAGGGAGAGGAAGGGAGAGGGAGAGAAAGGGGGAGAGAGAGGGAGAAAGAGAGAAAGGGAGAGAGAGAGAGAGAAAG
>JAZGTJ010016799.1:0-12446 GCA_036877575.1 Botia almorhae
TTGTTAAAGATAAATCCTTCCATTTACAATAGCATTAAATATTTTGCAGACATTCATTCTGCAAAAAATACAAAAATACAAAATATAATGTCTTTTATTATTTTTACATGTTAAAACACATTTCAAATTCTTAGCGAATTAAAAATTTTTTAGAATAATAATAATAATAATATGTATATTATTACTATATATCTACACATTCTGCAAACTGTAGATGCATCTCATATCACCAGGTTTTTTAAAACATTTCAAAACAACAGCGAACTTCAGACACAAATACCTGAAGAATATATACATTTACAGTCGTTTTTAAATAGGCGACATAATCTAAAATTAAGCAACAGCACACCAAGAAACCATATAAACATATAATAATAATAATAATATCCGGACAATTTCTGAAGCACAATCTGACCTGTACCCACATAGCCGCACCACAAGCAACAAAATCCTAAACATAACTGACAGTAAAAAAATGACTGTTTTTACCATGTAACCTCACCTGCACATAAACAGAGTTATTCACCCTGCTTTAAATAAACCTGTGTGAATTATGTATCCTTGCCCCCAGCAACGGACAACAGTCACCAGCAAGACAAGGGTGCACAACACCCGACATTACTCGCAAAGACGACAAACTACGTCACACATTGTAAGTCTTACGTCACCAGTGGCATTTAAAACGTCGTCACGATACACAGCCGACGTCACAGTCGACCTCCACAGCAGGTAATCAGTCCCGTCTTAGCCCTCCCGTCTCAACGGGATTTAACCCTTATTTTTCCGGGGTTAAGACGGGACTAATTACCCGGCTACTTGTTTGCGTCAAGTGTCCTGCTGTTTTGCGTCAAGTGTCCTGCTGTTTTGCGTGTGGTGCAATGACAAACGCCACTGAGTGCCTCGACCGGAATAAGATACGATAGAGACTGCGTGTCTTTTCGTCACCCAATGTCACGGACGCGAGCGTGTTTGGGCAACACTTCAGCAAATGAAAGGCAAAAGAAAGCGATCTTACCGTCTTTGAGTCTAATTCGTGGTGAGGTTGAGCTAAGACCTTATCTACACTGGCTGCATCCGCAAACGTAACGAAGCCAAATCCCCTGAAAGACAAACAAACACAGACACAAACACAGATTAGAAGCGCTGACAGCGACGGGTTACGCGCGTTGGACTGGTAAACTTAGTGAAGACTGTTAACCCGTCCGCCCCAATTTATTATGAAACGTTAGCAGAACTTGGCTGACTAAATATTTCAGGTGATCTGTAACATCTGTCATAGATCGACGGTCTGTCAAGGACACTTCGGTGCGAATGACAAAGCCAAAACAGACGCAATCGCGTTGCGCGTTTCCAAAGACGGATCGCTGTTAACATGCGTTTTGGGGAATGCCACATCAATGTCAAAACTGTATTCAACGCAGAAGCCCAGCGATTCCGTCGCTTGAAAAGGAGCATCGCGGCATGAGAACAACAGTGCGAAATCGTGCATTAGTCGCTTGAAATAAAAAGTGCATCAAAAGGGAAAAAACCCTGGCGTTGTTTTTACCTGGAGCGTTTTGTCGTGGGATCCCTCATCACCATACATTCTCTGATTTCTCCAAATTTACTAAAATAGTCTCTAAGGCTGTCTGTAAAACAAAACGAGGGAGGGAAAAGAGGATACGTGAGCAAAGCATTCGCTCCTGACACACCACAACAGTTATTTTTAATTAAACGCCCCCCTGGATGTATAACAGGGGTCGAATAGAGGACTTCAAATGACTCGGAATGAAAATAACCTTGCGCGCACGGCACATATCCCGCACGGCGCGCCACGCTGGATACGATGTAACCAAACGCGGACGCGCAACAAAACACAGCCGACAAAGGGTCGGAAATAACAGCGAATCGTCGTGACTCTTACCTGGTGAAGTTTGCCAGCTGAGGCCACCGATAAACATTTTACTGTAAAGGGAAAACACAGCAGAAGTGAGTCCAGATGTCAGATCGGCCATTTTGACGTGTAGCTAACTACTTAGCTAGCGACAAAAAAGCAGAGCTGAACGAAGGCAAAGCACAGATTGAAGAGGAGAGCTGTGTGTGTGCGTGTGTTTTTGACGGAGCCGTGCGCTAAGGGCAGGCCCGCACGCTCGTATAAATCAAACAAAGGTTGAAGTAGTTGTGCGCACCCGGAAGGCTGCGCCAATGGTAATGCATTGGAGAGGAGCGATTAAACCAAAAACCTTCTCTCCCCGAATCAAAATGTCACGGGAGGAAAAAGAGACTAGAAAAGTCAAGTGCTGTCAAGCGCTGGCTCTGGCTTACCCCGGGTCGTGTTGAGAATCGTTAGGGCTTCCAGATGTGGCTTGGCTCCCGTCTCCCTCCATTGCTAACCCAACTATGGCCAGTAACTAACACACACACTGTCAGAGCGAACGCTACCCGTAGCCCCGCTAAGAGAATATTACTGAGCCGGGAATGCGAGCGTCACACGTGGGATCAGCTCTGCCTGGCTCCCTCCCCTCCTGTCACCCACACGGGGCGGAGCGGAGAAGGGGCTCGTCACCTAACCCATTGCATTGACGTCATTATCATGTCACCGCCCACTTGGAGCTCAGAGCATGTGGATTTTTTTTGTCTTTGTATGTTGTTTTTTTTTAGTTGTTCACCGCACATTAACGATAGAAGAACATTACGTAACTGCAATAACAACGATTTTTAATAACAATTATAATATTTGTTTATTTCTCCAATGCCTATAGATAATATGCCTTTTTTCTTCCCTATAGATAATATCGTATTTGCTTTAAACGCGCACCGCATGTCCAAACATCAACACTTGTATTTCATGACTGTTAACTGAAATGGTATGAAAATTGTTGACCAAAAAATGTCACCTGGTCCAACGACCGAGTGAACATGTCACCTCAAACAGGCTACTTGTGATCAATATGTAATTTATACATGATATCTGCACAAAATGACAACAATACACTGTGTTCAGAATAATATATGCAATATACAATACAAAGTACAGTATACGTACAGTAAAGAACATATGCAGGGTGTGTAATAATGCTGGTAAAAAATGTGCAGCTGTTGTAAGCTAAACAAATACAGTCTAGCAGTATTAAATTCTTAATGACCAAAAAATAAATGCAATATTGTCTCTTTTATATAATAAGAACCGTTTACTGATATAGTTGACACGACTTGACTATGTTTTTTAATTAATATTTCATATATCGGTCTCTTTGAAAATCAATAACTTTAGTCAGTTTCTAATTCACAAATCAAAGTTGCCACATCCTTTAATTTAATTAAACACAAATGCAAATGTTAAATATGATTATTGCTCATCACGTTTCTCTCCCTCTGTCATTCTGTGCATGTTTGTTTAGTCAATGTACACACTTTTTTTGGCGGCACTCATCTGTCATAATAACACATCGTACTCAAAATATCTCAGCGCGCTGCCGGAGGGTCCATGGACCCCTTTGACTTCCACAAAGCGCAGTTTTACACCTCAATTAAGAGTCTTTAAAATGCACAAAAAGGTTAAGGGATCTTGCGCTTATTATCCATGGCAAGGGGTAAGAGAGCAAGTCCATGCATTAAGATGGAGAGAGAGACAGTGAGAGAGAGAGGGCTCAATTAAGACTGCCTGTTAGAGGAGTTCTGTCATGCTACACTGATTGCTGTTTATTTCCTGCAGCTCTTTTTGAGAGAGGGTTCCATGGCCCAGAGACAGCTCATCATTCTTGTTTTTTCTCATTTTTTCCTTTTTACCCCCACCAACTGATATTTCCTCTTCCCCTCTGTGTTGCTAAAGATAGCTGCTGAACACCAGTCTGGCCACTTGTAGTGAAGAGCCCATATAAAGCCAGTGTCCAGAGGAGGAGGTGAAGATGCTCTTGATTGGCAGGTGAACTCTGCTGTCTCACCTCACCGCCTGCAGAACTGCTTGTTGGTAAACTGACACATGGGCGGCTATGGGGCGCAACCCAGAAATCGCTCTCCCCTCTTATTATATTCTCTCTCCGGGCTTTGGGCATAAGACCGCTGTTTTAAAATGTCAAAACATAAAGAATAATGGCAACACTTTACAATAAGGTTTTATTTGTTAACATTAGTTTACTACCTTAGTTAACATGGACTAGCAGTTAACAAATCTTATACAGCGTGTATTCATCGTACATTAGTTAATGCACAATAAACTAACATAAACAAACTGTGAAAAAGTAAAAATCATTGTTAGTTTATGTTATTTAATGCGGTAACTAATTAGTTACCAGGAGAGTTACCAGAATAATGTTACTGTTTTGGGGTTTGTCGAGTAAATGTTTGATAACATTTCCAGATTTTTGTCGATGTCCTTCCACGTAACAGTCGTGTAAATAACAGCAGTTATTACCAACGATCATTATCAGCTAAAACCGAGCGCCCTCTGCTTTTGTGCCGAAATGTCATTTGTGTTAAGTTCAAAAATGCATCGGCCCTGCCGTTCCGTTTCACTGTAATTCAATACATAATTAAATTTCTGATGAGCTTTGGCAGAACGGTTTACCGGGTATTTAAGATAATCGAAATGACATAATTTCATAATAAGGCTTGATAAGCATAATGGTGAGCAAAATAGTTTATTCCGAACAAGTGCCTTTCATTTTCAGCAGGAAGCAGAGAACAACGTTCAATCTGACCACCTAAAAGCATGTCGAGTTTTTATGCCTTGTCGTCTCCCTGCCATTACAATAAGGCCTCATGCCAAAGCTTTACAATTGGCCTGTCAAAGGGGGCTGGTTTTAGGATCATGGCTCATTGAGATTTAACATAATTGTACTGGAAATTACTGTTTAGAGTTTAGTTTGAACCGTCTACATGATGACCCGAGTATCATACAAGCTTTAAAGAGCATTTAGGACTGTTTATTGTGAAGCCAAATGTTTATTGGTTCATTAACGCACACTGCAGGCCGAAAGGACCTCGTCGGAGCTTTTTATTAACTTATTCCGTTATTGCTACTGTTTTTCATCACCTTGTTATAACCGTATTGTTGTAGAAGTAATTCAAAACATTGTTTTATTGCATTATGGTGCACGAGGTACTGAAATTTGTTGGAGCGCATAAAAACAAGTCTGTTAATGTATATTTCAACATGTGGATCAGGCAGCAGACGATTTGCATAATAAATATACAGCTGCTATGAGAAGAGGCATCTATTTCATTAATATTACCGTTCTCGATATGAATATTCATGTTACCCCTGACATAAACAGAGACGCGGCTGTCGGGTTCGATGAAATGGAATTTAAATTCGGCTTTAAAGGAAAGCGCATCAAGAGTGTATTTAAATACACGCATTTGCATGCGCTGTTTTCGAAGGAGCCGTTTATTAACGCCGCAACCCTCGCCATTATTAAGTTAAACCTAATGTCTCTGGAAATCCATTAAGTCTTCAAAAACAGCAGAGGAAGATGTCTGTAAAGAAGACATCTTATTAAAAAAAAGACTAAGTGCACAACACGAATCTGCCCAATTAGAGCGTGTGCATTTTGCAATTAGAGGGGAAAATGTAACCTGCCAAACATTACCTAAAATGGACGGCCAGTCTGACAACAGAGTCAGAAAATATCTGCTCCAACCTTTAAATGGATAATTACAGAGATAATGCCTCATGCTAGAGAAATAGTTTTAATGGAGGTTGAAATCGTAAAGAATGGGGTCTTATCACGTAGCTCCTCTTCTGTTTTTTCAGTTCTACATCATTTCCTTTATAATCAACAGTTGTTCGGTCACATTGTGCCAAGTTGAACAGACTGGAGATCAGGAGTTTTGCAATCTGTGAAACATGTAAAACATGTCGTTAGGTTTTATTTGGACGAGTGTTGATATACTGGAAGATTTGTGTTATATATCTTGACCGGTGCTGTCACAAATGTACCAGATATTTTAATATCTCATCTTAGCTGTTGTGTTATCTATAACCAATTTGTGTTATACATGTTATTTCTGAGTGTTTCAGTTGGTTTTCTTTTTACTGTCTTACCAGCCCGTGTTCCAAAATGCATCAGTTTAAAGTCTGTTGGAGCAGCTGGTTGACCTGTTTTAGTCTGTGTTACACAATACACAAGTTAAGAATGGTTTCATATAATCCGACACATATTTCTGAAACGTTATAATTCAAAAGGTTAAAATAATGAGACAGTTGATCATTTCACTGAATGGTGATTCATTTACAATGAATAGAATTTGCTCTATAAAACACTGAATGATTGTGCCAATGACAGAAGAATCAATAAAATCACTACAGAGAATCATCTGTTGTGTGTCGCATTGGCCTATGAATAAAAAATGACAAATAAATGAATTTCTTGGTCGCTATATGATCTTTGAGTACTTTATACGATTATTTCACGTGCGTTATTATACTAGATGACTCTTATCTCAACTGAACCTCCATTTCTGTTTAATATCCCTGTACATATTGTTTTGTAAACGGCTGTTGTCTAATTTAGAGAAGTATTCGTAAGACAAAACTGTTACATTTCCACGTGCAATTTGCTTTTGCTAATGTCGACTATGGCGGATTCACTACATTCAGATTTGAATCTAGTCTCTTCTCTTTTCAGACACACCTGTACACATCAAGTAATGTTTAAAAAAACAAAACCGCACAGAAAAGATGTTAGTACTCATACTAATGATCTCCCATCAAAGTTATTGGCATGCACTACAAAGCAGACGCTCCATTCATCAGACAGTGGCAGAGACTCACACACACACAAACAGAGGCTGTGAGCTCACATCAGTGCTGAGCAGATGGTGTCAGTATAAGGAGACGAGCTGAGGGCCGTTTACTCACTTTTATGTGAATCTTCAGTTACTCTCACTCACTGTCTCTGAGTGTCTGTCCTTTGACTTCCTCCATGTCACTATGTCTCACAGGGTACGAGAACATTCCAAACCAAATGTCACGATTCAGCTGGCCTGAGTCAGGGTCAACAGTGGGTAAAAAACAAAATTATAACTATATTTTCAATAAACAATAACTTTATCTTTAAATAAAAAATCTTTAGCCGCGTTTGGTTTTCATTCCGTTACAAGGCAGCTTGTGTGAAATATTTTGCTTGAAAGTAAACTAATCTATACATACCTATAGCTATAGGTGTCTATATCTATCTTAAATACAGTTCTATATATCTATATAGGTATCTAAATCAATCTTAAGTACAGTTCTATCTGTCCATATGGGTATCTATATTTATCTATAGTGTATATCTACATATCTATATAGGTATCTATATCTATCTTTAGTAGAGTTCCATATATCTATAGTGCCTAATATATGTATATTGTTCTTTCAAATGACCTTCATATTTTTATAGTGCGGCCTAAACCTCTAAATGTTCTTTGGAACCACGTACTGTGTCTGTAAGTCATATAAAATGTCTATAAAGTGTGAAATCAATTCTTTCCATAGACTGTTTTAATGAAAGGATATCTCAGCTCGAAGTCTTGATGGCCATTTTAAGCTCGGTATCAAACTCAGTAAAGTATTACTTCGAAACGCTTCAGAATCGCCCTTGATGCCAATTGCTCTCTCTCTATTATTTTCTCTGCGCATTTGAAATCTCTGTTACAGTTTTAATGAGAGACAGAAATATACGTCTACCCCCCTTATAATAGACGGTCAGAAAGTGTCCTCGGTCGTAGCAGAAAGGACTTTAGCCTTTCCTCCATTACCGAATACGATAAGGGGGCGAGATAGGAAGATTTAAGTGTAATTTAATCGTGCCCGGGCAGAACAATCAAAGGGGAAACGTGTTGATGTTAAACTGGTTCTCAGGAGACAAAAACATTCATTTAATTTCAACCCCGTCGTGCGGCGTAACATTGATATGACAGAATATGTCTGAATATCTATTGTGTTCTCACACAGTTTTCAAAGATTTAAGGGTCTCGGCTGTCTGGCGGCAGAAAGCCAGACAAGAGTGACCTCGGGTAATTACCGCTGTCCAGCCATGAGCTAGAAAGCACGGGGCCTTTCACAGCGTCTGAATAAAGGTTGTGTGTGCTTGAGTGCCTTCATTAGATTCGTCGCCGCTTTAGCGAGCTCACGCATTACCGCTATTTGACAGAGATCAGACAGACAAAAAGCTCATTTAACTGCGCCGTAACGGAGACGGTCTTGACACTCCACAAGCTGATGAGCTCATTGACCAAAAAAGGACAAATGACTGGGGAGTCGAAAAATCAAACTCCGACGCCATCTAGTGGTCACGTTATGACATCACAACAGAGCCTTGAAAATAATAGAGCCATATAATATAATAATAGAGCTAATAATAGAAGTAAAAGAGAAATATGGCAGAAGTTTGAGTGATGCGACATCACACTGTTGTGAGATGATCGGTGCACTTTGATTCAAAAGTCTGTTGTGTGCCACATTATAGCGCAAACAAATTATATTTAAATATATTCGCATTGAATGCAAACTACGGTTTACATTTCAAGCACGCTTACAATGCGTCTTTTCCAGCCTTTGTATCTTACGCAGAAGAATGATTTGTAATTTTTTTATTCGAATATGTTGATATTTTTGTTTCGACGCCAAACATTTCTGTTCTATAGGTTTAAAGAAAACCAAAAAAAAAGTTCATTTTCCCCTCTTTTGTGGCATATGGCGTCTAATAGCTTACCATGAAATCTCAATATTGCAGTAATGATGACTGCTTATGAGCAAACATCGTCTAAATGATGGTTTATGTTCTGATGATGTGATATCTCCTCTGAGAGAAACCAGTATAAAAGATGTGCACAAGATGTTTACGGTCACAGACTATGACATGACGACATATGTAACACCAGTTTGTTTAAATGATTCACTGTTTTGTTTATGATAACATGGTTTACTTAGCCAGTAAGTGACGTTTCCTCAGACAGCCTTTTGAATAACCTTCCTGTTTTGTGCTTCTGAAACGCAATACCGTGCAATCACAGCTCTATAAAAAGCACTTTAAATGACACTGCGTTAGAGGTTTATGAACGACTGCCTATTCACATCCACACCTCTGTCGACACTGAAGCAATCTTAAAGTGCTTCTGTGTGTCGGTGGTTTTGGTAAATCTATTGAAATAAAGAAAGAAAATGGGTATTTTTTAAATACTTTGTCAGCTTTTGGTCAGATTTTCAACCTTGTTCTCATCTGTCAGTTGTACAGCAGGGTTAAACTGCAGAAATCAGTAAATGATAAATATATTGGGGTTGTGAGCTCTAGACAACAAATGGTTGATGAGCTGCTATTAATCACCTGGAATTTACTTTGACAAATTTGTGCCAAGAGAGATCGCTCTGATTTTGGAAACCAAATTGAATGGAATTTATTGCCACTAGAATCCAACCGGATAATCCAGGTACGACCTATAATCACCTTTTCAAACGTTACGCATTCTGAATAGATGCACAAAGCATGTAATAATTGTAAATGGAATATCATTTGAAATCACCCTTTTAAATAGACAGACAAATAGACATCTCACGTCATATCCACGGCTTGCATACATTATAAAGCATTAAACCTTCTACAATTAAGATTTTGTTGCATACAACACATATCTGAAGAGATTCAAATGAGGCGCCTTCTTTAAATTTAAAACCTTTTAAAATCATAATTTTATGCATAAAACTTAAAAACAGCAAATAATTTAGGATGAAGATAAGGTGCAAATGCCAGTTGTTTTGCTCACTGCGTCAGCACGGTGCAGATGTACCACACAAAACATTCATTTGTGTGTGATTCCGACTTCTGCCTCCATTTAAGAGCAACTCCACTTTGTCTGACACGTCGGAATTCTTACAGTAATACGAATTTATTTAAAACGTTTTTCTTGACAATTACAACAACACAGATTCTCTCAGGCGTGCTATTGTTGCTTAAGGTTATAGTTTAAATACACGGACTCATTAACGCTTGAGAGCAACAGGGATTAGATGGTCTCTGACTCCCTCTACAGGTCAGGAAAAATATTTGTTCCTCTACATTGAAATTTTGGAGTATCCATATACGATGGAAGTTCACTTGCCAGGCATCGTATTAAAATCTGACTCCCGTGTTTCTTCCTATGGTTGGGATTAGGTGTTGGGTGGGCTTTACTGCTCAGGGACCAATCGGGTAACAGTCTCCGCAGTGTATTAACCAATCAGAAACAGGGGGGTCAAAATCTCACAGGGAGTAAAATTTCGATACAACGCGGTCAGAGCTCACACACAACGTTAAAAGCGATATTAATAAGGGCCACTCATGGTCTCAGTGGCCATGGTATTTACTACACCATAAATAATCAGGCAAAACATGGTCTGACTTTTAATTCAATTAGCGAGGACCACTTATAAGTAGACCTCACGTGTACAATGTTTCCCTATTCACCACACACGCGCATGCCTACAAAAACATTGACGTTATCATATACTTAAAGCCATGTTGATGAGTCCGTATCAAACTAAAATACAATACAACTGGAAATGTTTTTTAATAACTTTATTCTCTTTTTTCCAATAGAACTGTACAAGAATCAAACCTTTAATGAGTCTGGCAAAAAAACTGACCTGTACACGTCTAGCAGGATTACTTACACTCATTTAAATAATCAATCGCTTAATTATCTAGCTAAGGAAACATTTCAAACCATTCCTACCAACAGAGAACAAGTGAACAGTTTTGAGAAAGGGGGGGATGGAAAAAAACACATGTTCCCTTTTGTTACCTACACTCGTCAGCGTTTTTACAAAAAGTACAGTGAGACACCTTATATATACACACACACACCTGGACGAATTTAATGTAGTGTGAGTTTTCCACGACAGGAGTGTGGGAACATACATAGGACACGTATGCGCTGATGGTAGGAAGTCAAGTCAGTGTAGATACGAGCGAACACAAAGAGCAATCGATTTACAGACCTGAAAACCAAAGAATGAATTATTTCAGCTCTGAGGTCATTGTGGTTCCTTATTCATCTAATTTAGTGCACACAGACATACAGGAAACCCACTTAAATAGCTGCACACACTGCCACAGGTCAACAGGTACATAAAGAATAAAACAGAGACAGAAAACAAAAACGAATGAAGAGCGCAAACCTGAGATCGACGCCAGACAGCTTAAAATCTCGAGCTTGTGAGCAATATTGCAAAAATATTTAGTAGCATACTGTGGAAAACAGTTTGGTTGTGTAGTGCCCTAAACAAAAGTCTAAAAACTCTGTTTTGTTTTTCCTTTCCAACGCTGTCAGTCGATGTATACCAAACCCTCTCTGCTACCAGAAGGGTGTATTACCATTAAAAAATAAATAGGAAAGCTTATTGTTTACTTTTCCAGAAACATTTCTGGTAAGGCCAAAAGCGAGCAGTGACTCTGGGATTTTGGCTAAATGACTGTAAAAGCAGAGATCTTTGTATAGAGTTTGAGGTGACACTGTGGACAATGCGAGCACGCTTTGTGCAACCAAACAGTCTAAAACTGTATTGCTAACAATCGTAGTCAATTAAACAACCTTTAACCAGCCTGAAAGCCTGGAAACGTCACATACGGGGACAACCTTACATATTCTGAGGTCATGAGATCAAAAACATGCCGGCAGTACAAACAGGGATGAGTCCCGGCTGAGAAGTACATTTAACCAAAGGAGAAAGCATGATTAATGAGAAAGGTACGAATACATCATATTAATTAATTCTGTGCAATCATTCGTTTTAAACTTATGATAGATACGGTAATAAACAGACCTAATCACATCCCATAATACATAAAAAACTATAAGGCTTTAAAGCTTTTAAATGTTTTTCAAGACAGGTATTGAGAGTTTCCCCTATTAGCTAACTGGTGCCATAGACAACAGAGGGATGGAAAACCGTATACGGTTATTTACAGAATACAAGAGTAACCGCAGACAGTAATGGTGGTAATTAGTTGCTATGGAACGTGGTACAAGCTGGACACGACAGCAAGACTGGGCAGAAAGCAAACAACCCATAGGATTGGTGAACGGTGAAGTGCAAATGCGATGCGCAAACGCGTGAATGGGCACAGTGCGCCAGACCAAAGACGTGTTTTGGAGCAGAATAACATGCATTCAAAACCACATACAGACCCATTTATTATAAGCAGAAGGAAAGACCTTCTCTCCCCATCACAGTTTCTGTCAAGCAGTTCCTTCAGGCCAGAGGTTTCCACAGGTCAGCAGAGGCTTCTTCGCCTTGTATTGCAGCACTGCTCAAACTCTGGGGTTGCATCAGGGCTGCAGACTCGCCCTTTGACCTTTGATGGGCCAAATAGGCCAGAATGGCGCAGATCCCCGACAGAATTCACAGACTCTTTGAGGAGGAGTTTACACGGCTGCTGTCAGCTTGTTCGCACCCAGGCCAGCTTTGCAGGAGAATCCAACAGATTCCAGAGTGTGTGTGTGTG
>JAZGTJ010016800.1:0-12444 GCA_036877575.1 Botia almorhae
GGTCGCACGGATTTCTCTGCCTCCGCCATGTATCTTTCCTCTACCTCCGCTCGTTTGTTTTATTATTTGTGCTCCGCTCTGTCTATGAGGCGCTGAACTCTGCAAGCATCAGTGCGCGAGAGAGACTGAGTGTGTTGACTCCGCTCCGCCTCAACTAAAGGTTTTTTAATAATCAAATGTCTCCGCGTCGCGCGACGCGACTAATCAATTATGAAATTGGTTGCCAAATCTTTCAGTAATCGATTTTAATCGACCCTGACACGCACCTTCAAGCACGCCACAAGAATGAGATTAATTTTTTTTCACAAAAAATATTTTTTTTAAAGACTGCTGACTTTTTCTGACTTTTTTTCTGATTTTTGTAGCCTAGCCTAATGTCATTTTGAAAGTTTTTCTTTTATATTCATTTCTTGTTCATTTGTTTAATCTTATTTAAACTTTGTGCAATTTATTTATCTTTCTATTTTATTTTCTTATTCGTTTTAAAAACGTTCTAACATAGGCTACGTAATAAACATTCTATGGTTGTTATTTGTTTGGTTCCAACTTCCACAGTTTTTTCAGCCTGTAGCATTGTTGTTGTTTTTTTCGTTATGTTAATAAAAGTTCTGTGTTTAATATCAGTGATTTTTTTTTTGTAGTTTCGTTGTCGTCCATTCAAACAATGGACGCCAAATTGCCAATTCGAGTGAAAGTATAATACCCACGCATTTATAAGCTATTTAAAAGCAGAAAAAAAAGAAAAGAGGAAACCCCCACCCCACGGTGATACCGGTATTACCGGTGTTGTTACATGTCGATTAACCGGTGGGGAAATGTCCTCATCGTCACAACCCTACCACGTATTGATTATTCTGGCAGTGTGGCATGGCGCATTGTGCTGTTGGTAATGGTCTTCGACGGCAGGGAACACTGTGGCCATGAATGGATGCACTTGGTCCACATTGATGTTCACAAACTTGACACTTGTCAAGGATTGTGCTAGTCCCAAGGAAACATTGCCCACAGTTTAACACTTCCATCATCAGCCTGTGGCATCCAGGTGCCATAGCCTTTATTGGTAATCAGCGTATCCATGCTCGATTGGCGATGTGATGCACCTGGAATCTTGATTCGCCAGACCAGGGCATTTTCTCCCAACCATCCACGGTTCAATGATCTTGGGCCCATTTCAAGAATTAAAGGCACAACAGTAGAGTCTGCTCTACACACTAGATGGGGTGTGTTTTCTCTGTGACAATGTGTTTTGAAGATATGTTATCTTAAGTATCTTGTCAATATTAAGTCTCTGGGACTTTTTAATCGTTACCTTTCAGACAACGACACGTCTAACATATCTCTGTTTTAACCTGCTATATTCCTACAAAGGTTATCTTTATTATATGAATAAATTATATAATGAAAATTATACAATTATATAATGTCACAATATAGACGTGTTGTGACTAGCATCTTTGAAGATATGAGTCAAAACCTAAAGTAAAATTATTGGCTATTAGTGTCGTCCACAGTGAACTTTAAATTATTAAAAATACATATTGGTTTAAAGTCAGTGTGTTTGGCTAATAGAAACTATTTGGCTAATATGTTAAATTCTCATAGTACTTTACAATGTAATGTATTCCCTGGGAATCAAACCTGTGACTGCTGTTTTGAGTGCCATGCCAGTTCAGCTACAGAACAGTGGGCAGATTTAAGAAATACAATGCAAAGCAATGCCACAAACAGTCATTGATGTTTAAGGAAGCAACACTGTGTGTAAAACTTTGACCATCAGTCATAAATAAACAGATAAATAAAATTTTGCATTGTTTCTTAAGTAAATGTCACAATGCAAATGATCTTAATGATCCTAAAAATAGATTTCTGTTTAATGCACACGATAATTTGTTAAATCTTTTAATTTGGGGTAAATTGTTCTTATCTTATTATTGATCTGTGTACTAAACATCCTGTTCTGATTGGCTGAATTTGTGATGCATCATTCACTGATTTATAGTTTTTACTGTTTGTGTTTGAGAATATGAGTTGATCTGAGTTTTTCTCCCTAAGGATGCGCGGAAAGCCTGTGCAGATGCCACGCTCTCTCAGGTGAGACTAAACATCAAAAACACGGGTAATTCCAAAATGAACACATCTGATAAAGATAGAGTGTAGTGTACATGTCTTTTGGATTATCTTTAGTCTCTGTGTCTGTTTCTGTCAGATCACAGCAAACATTGAGCCCGTGGGCCGGATTCAGATGCGCACTAGACGGACACTAAGAGGACATTTGGCGAAGATCTACGCCATGCACTGGGGCACTGACTCCAGGTGATTACATTCATTCCAAAAGAACGCATTTTGGCTTAAAGGGATAGTTTACTTAAAAAATTATCCTGTACGCATCCTTAGGCCATCCAAGGTGTATGTGACATTTGTCTTCAGTCGAACAGTTGGGGAGAATAGGGTAATTCCAGTTGAACCACCCCTTGTTTTTTAGACACCCATAATGACTATTGGTCATATACCCATTTTGTGTTTTTGAGGAGTCATTCGTTTTACTCACCATGTGATGGAAAGAGGCTAGTGGAATAAGTCGTAAATGCATTTAAATTCAAAAAACTGTTTTGTGCTGTTTAGTTTTTTTCTGGTAGTCAGGACTCTGAACCATTACAGACAAGTCAGAAAAAACTCACGTTAGTGTTTTATGAAGTTAAACTATAGGGCTATACTTTTTTTAACATGATGTTAACTCTATACTTTTACTGGATGATGGAAGTTTGTTCAGATGGCAGGAGTGGGGTAAATTGAGCCAAAAGGCATTAAGTTGAGCCCATTTGAGTTTTAACCCACCTTCACATTCAAAGAGAATGATGGACTCTAGAGATTGTGCTCAGGAAACTACCTAAACCACAAAAACAAGAAGGAAGCAGTTCATATTCCAATGCAACATTGACAAGTGGGATGTTGGTTTTTGGTTTAAACTAAAGTAAAGCCATAGTTTTTTTTAATTAATTTTAATTTGGTTAATTAAAGGGTTGGTCATTAAAGTTATAGAATTTGTCTTTTAATAAAACCTTTAAGTTATTCGCATTTTTTAGTGCATTTTTTTGGGCACTATTGTTTTCCTTAGGAGTATTATTATTAGGGCCCAAACTTGGTATAAGCACTAAAGCCCCTTTGTAATTAAGATTTTTATGTGGTCAAGCATGAAGCTATATTGAGGACAATATGTAGAAAAAAATTGTGGCGATTGGCTACTTGGGCACTTGGTGGTGCTGTAATGAAAATTAGCTCAGTTGACTGGAAAATTGGCACGCAGAGTCTTTGTCCAAGGTGTCATTATAGTATATGAGGACATTTGATTATCTTGAAAAACATGACCGTCATCGGCCAATGAAGTTTGAGCACCTACTAGACAAGGTTAACAAAGGCTGATCGTAACGAAACTCATTGTGCAGGTTTGACCCAAGACCCCAATGGTCTGTAACAATTTTGAAATTCTTTCAGACCCTCTCACCCCGGAACTTCTCCCCTCAGACAGACGCTACAGATCCCTGAGCACTAGAACATCTAGGCATAAAAACAATTTTTTCCCCCATGCTATCTCCATCTTAAACAGCTAGAACATGAATCATTACCTTTGTTCTGCAATTCATTTCTGTAATTTTTCTTCATCTCTAATTATTGCCTCTTTCTCTGTTGTTATTATGTAAATTCATATACATATTTCTTTATTTATACAGCTGTATATAGAGTAAATAATGCACAAAGCAGGTTCATACACTAAGTTTTTATTTAAATGTTTTTTCTGTTCTGATGTCAGATATGTATGTATGTATGTATGCATGTATGTACCAGGAGCACCTTAAAAACCACAACAAATTTGTTGTGTTTGTGCACACCTGGCGAATAAAGCTGATTCTGATTTTGAAAGAAATTGGCAACCATGTGGCAGTATCTTGTTTTTCAGATTGGTTAACGATTGCATATCATACAATGATTGACAGACAAAATATTGATAATTTGTTGATCTCGTAATTCTGAATAACTCTTCCTCTGCTGTTAATCAAACCAGTCCTTAAATATTTGTGGTTATTTGAAAAAAACTTGCTTTTGCAACTAGTCCTGTGTTTTTTACTTAACCTTAAAATAGCCAGTTCAATATAATTCTATGGACTCTTTAGGTCAATAATTATGAAAAAAAAGTTGAACTTACTCATTTGGAAATCTATAACAGGGCTGTTTAAGAAATGGTGCATGGCCAATTTACCAATAAATACCCATGTCTATATTTCATAAATGAGACAATCACAAAACAGCAGGTAGCAACTGAAGTGCACTTGAGCAAGACATCTATGCTCCCCGGGCGCAGCAGTGCGACCCACTGTTCCGTGTGTGTGTGTTCACTCCTCACCAGTGATTGGTTAAATGCAGGACACATTTCAGTTATGGGTCACTATACCTGACAGATGTCACTTTCGTCTTGTGATTCTAAAGAAGTGTGCAAAGTTTTTGTGACGATTGGGCAATTGGTAAAGCTATGACAGTTGCAGACATTAAAAAAAGGGTATTTCAAATGAAGTGTTATGAAAAAGCCACCAGCTATATAATTCCTAATATATTTAGATGCACACAAAGATCTTAAAGCACTTGAACCCCGATAATCGCTGCTTGTGATTTAAATTTAAATTTACTGCAAACAATTTATAGACAGAGAATCTTTATTTGATCATATGAGATGTCAAGTGTTTTGTCAACAAATTTTATTATATTAGTGGTACTTGCGAAGCACTTTTACTCTTGCATGCTTCTGCTTCTTTTTCTGGAAAAACCTTCAGAATGTAACTTGTCCCACATAGTTTGTCGTAGACCCATGAATTAGGGATCAAATTGACCGGCTTATTGAGGTGTGCTATGACTTGTAAGCAATCGGATGTACAGTGTTTTTAGGGTGTACGAAAATGTGAAGTTCATAGACTTAACATTGGGCTGATTTTGTAACATTATAGCTCAGCATCAGAATGGCATGGAGACTTGAGGGTGGGCTTATATCACTTGTCAAGCAGCAACAAATGGTGATATTTCAACTTCATAGCCATGCCCTAGCAAGCAGTTACAGTACCCTAGCAACCACCCCTTTGAATAAAATGAGAGGCATTAGAACATCGTAAAGACAAATGAGTAGCCTCTTGACTCAGACTGGCAAGTAGTCTTTAATTATCACCATAGGGCATGGCTGGACAGTTTTTGTCAACCATTTAGAGCATCTTAGCAACCAACATAAATTAGCTATATCTCAACACCAGAACATTATAGAGACATGGGAGTTGGCCCTTTTGATTCAGCCACACATCCAGCTATTAGTTTTACCCTATTAACTGTCTAGCTTTACCCTAGCGAACCTTAACTTTACCCTAGTAACCATGTAATGAAACATCATCACATCATTAGAACATTGTAGGGACACAGGTTGGCTTATTTGACTCTGGCTGTCAGTAAGCTTTAGGTATTGCCTTGGCAACTTCCTGGCCACACCCTACCAACCTCATAACATCCTGATTAAGCCATATTTTTAGTATATCTGTCACGTTAGCATCATGTTAAATCATTCCAGTGTCATGTTAAAACATGTTATTACCCTACTAAAAAGTGCTAGCATTATGCATACCTTTGAACAAATCACTTTTCGGCCAAATTTGCCATTTTGAATCAAAATGTTATGTGATTCTATTTTTTTGTGTCTAGGTGGGTGGCACATAAGCTCAAGCACAATAAACCTCACAAGAATCAAATGGGTAGTTTGGAGTGAGATGAGACTATGGGTTGAGCTGTCTTTTTCCCCCAAAACATCTTTGGTACAGTGCCTGGAGTCTTTTGGCCAATCAGCATCAAAATAACAGCTAAATCTTTTTTTAATGGATCAAGACAACTTTTGCAGTACAACAATTAACTGTTAACTAGTAACAATCAACAATTTAACGCTTTTAAATATATTCTTAGGTAACTAGTTGCAGCGGTATTGTTAGCTTACCATATGCTATTAGTAACTGTGCCGTGATACATTTCTCCTAACATTACTCCAAACTTTTGATGGAGCTTGTTTAAGTGAAAGTGACTTTGTCAGATATGGTAACCCATACCCAAAATGTGACCCACATTTAACCCATCATAAACCCGACTCACCAACCAGGAGGCCTCAACATCTATTAAAATGTCACTTCATAATAGTTTAGAATACTTTTGCTAAGTTTATGGCTAACTCCCGCTGCAAGGGAAATGAAAACGAACACAGAACAAAACAAGACGCACTTTAATGAGTGATCATGTTGACAGTGCTTTCACGTTAACTTACTAACGTTGTTTGCTAATGTTTAAGTTTAGTTATGTAAAAAGTATTTTTCTTCAGTTTTATGTTTCAGAGTTACTGGGTGTTTAAAATTTGCAAACAAGTTTCATCTTGCGATTAGTTGCTGCTACAGAAGCGGTCGTGCGGCAGAGGAGTATTTTCCAATCAGCAAGTTCGCAGGAGTATTTGCTTTGAACCGAAACACCGGCTTTGGTAGATTATTTATAGCTGATGAATGAAGTTATGGTTAGCCTTACTTTAATGATGAAAAGAGAGCCTCTTAAGTCAGCTGTCCTTTGCAGAATGAGTTTACAGAGAAAGGGGCTTTTTATGTAGCACGCTTGAGTTTGGGCTAAGATGCAGATGGAGATGTTCGTGGCTAAACTTGAGACCAAGACAGAGGTGAGGAGAGTCCAGCACTGTCACTAAATTTTAGGGAGTTTCCAGTGTCACTGTAGTTTAGGGAGTTTCCAGTGTCACTGAATTTTAGGGAGTTTCCAGTGTCATTGTATTTTAGGGATTTTTCAGTGTCACTGTAGTTTAGGGATTTTTCAGTGTCACTGTAGCTTAGGGATTTTTCAGTGTCACTGTACTTTAGGGAGTTTCCAGTGTCACTGTAGTTTAGGGAGTTTCCAGTGTCACTGTAGTTTAGGGAGTTCCCAGTGTCACTGTATTTTTAAAAGGTTAAAGCGGGGTTTGCAAAATGAAACCTTTGTTCAAAAGAAATAAATTACAGCAACAAGGGCTCTCATGCCCTCTTGGCACACTGCCAAACAGGTGCACTGGCAAAAAAATGTGCACTATAATGACTACAGCCTTCTAGTCCCAAACCAAGAACGGGTTAGGGTACCTGTTCAGAGAGAATTTCAGAGAGTTGCTAATGCAGAGGTGTGTTTAAATCGTATGTGTGTATGGACATTATAGACCCAAGATCCAATTTGGTGCCATTCAATCTGTAAAATACACTTTACAGTCCAGAGTGCCATAGAGATGTTCAATAGGGATGATGATAAGTTTGAGGCAGTAGCAGCAACATCAGTTCGGCAGGAACAAGAGACAAGGTCCAGCGGCAAAAAAAAGTTGCTCAAAGGAGGATGTAGGTTGATTGCCAGGCATCTAAAAATGCTGCAAAGGAAGTCAAACAGGAAGATGCTGCAAGAAAGACAATGCTAAGCAAAGAAAGCTGGCACTTCAAGGGCTTAAGCAGGCCAAAAGACCAAAGAAATAATTTTTGACTATCAAGTTGTGCCATGAAGTTGAAGTAGTGTTAATAAATGTGTTTTTACTTCAGGCAAATCTTGTCTGTTCCCTTTGTTTTTTTGTTTTTTTTTTGTCAGAGTGCACCATAATGCTTGGTTTACATGTTAAAATCGTAAAACATTCTTACAAGAAAGATGCCGCTGACCCACACACAGTGATTACATTGATAAACTTGTCACCATTATCACTTAATGTGAGTTTGCAAATATGTTCATGCTTAAAAGTCATGCTAAAACGTCATTTACATTTATGCTTTTATCCATAGTGACTTGCAGTGCATTAAAGCTATACATTTGATCAGTATGTGTGTTCCCTGGGAGTCGAACTCACAATCTTTTGTGCTGCAAATGCAACGTTCTACCAGCTGAGGCCCAGTAACACCATGCTAACATCTTGTTTAAACCTCATGCTAGCATCATCTTAACATTGTTAAAATATTTTGGCACGAGTTTTGCCATGGTAAGCACCACTCAAATTTTCTAGTTTGTCCCATTACAAAGTCTACTTTGTTGTAGAGGACTCTATGCATGCTGAACATTTGGAAACACTGTTTTGTTTATTGTTCGTGTTTTACTTTTTCATTTCTATCATTTTGTGATCTTGACATTGATGATTGGATGCATTGTCATTGATTGTACCAGAAAATTTTCCTGTCTCTATTTTAACTTCAGGCTGCTTGTCAGTGCGTCCCAGGATGGGAAACTTATCATCTGGGACAGTTATACTACAAATAAGGTAAACTGAAAACCCGACATTTGCTGGTTAATGCACACCGTTAGCATTAGCAGTACATGGTAATCTTCTGATAAACAATGACAAATGTAGAGCTGTAGTACATGTAGGCCACTGTAGCTGTAGTGGTCGAAACTTTCAGTGTGCCATATGTCAAATATTTTACGATTTAAAAAACATAATTTAATATGACATCTGTGAATGTGTAGGTGCATGCGATTCCTCTGCGCTCCTCGTGGGTGATGACTTGCGCATATGCTCCGTCTGGTAACTACGTGGCCTGTGGAGGCCTGGACAACATCTGTTCTATCTACAATCTCAAGACCCGCGAGGGGAACGTGCGCGTCAGTCGGGAGTTAGCTGGACACACAGGTAACTGTAACCACACCTTATTTTTCATGTGCTTTTATGAATCACTACATCTCTGCCTGACTGGTTATTTTACTCCCATGTTTTTTCGGCTCCTGCAGGTTATCTGTCCTGCTGCCGTTTCCTAGACGATAATCAGATTGTCACCAGCTCGGGTGACACCACCTGGTGAGTTTGTTTACTCAAACAAAACTAACCAGTTTCATCCACCCAGATTAGCATTATTGTTAACTTGACAGTGTGGAGGATCTCGTATTAGTAGAGTCGATCTTATCTGTTTCACAGATTATTTTGTGTGTTCTTAACACTGAATTAATTACATAATTTATTGTATATTTCTTATTTCTTAAAGTTTTTTTTATTTTTATTTTTTCTGTAGTTTAGTCTATATAACTGTCCTGGCATTCACTGTGGACAGCAAAGTAAAAATTTCATTGCACAGGAAAATCTGTTTCCTCACTGTGCATATGACAATAAACGCTTTGAATCTTGAATCTTGATTGGATGATTTATGTCCAATCATATCATAATAATCCTATAAATATTTGCTGAAAATCCCCCAAATAAAGATATATTTATAGACAATACTGTTGCAGACAAAAACATTGAATGGTAAGTATTGCAAATGGTAAAATTGCAAAAGCTTTATGCTATGTGTAATAGCCATAATGTGTTTAATAAATTAGAAGATGCAACATGTAATTTATTTGCTGATCTGTCTGAAGTAGATTTAGGGATCAGGTCTAGAGACTCTTAGGCTGCGTTTACGCTGCTTAATGCTCAGATCCGATCTTAAGTCCATATCTGTTGTCCTGCCTATTTACACTTGCTTTAGACACGCCTCCTATCTAATGTCCGTGTTTACTTTCTCCCGTACACCCAACAGCAATTAATTAGACAAAAAAAGCGAAAGCATTTTTTATGCTTTCCACATCGATGACACGACAACTGTGGACAAGATCTAAAAGGCAAGAGTGGTGGAACCAAACCCAAAAATTTTATGTAAAGGAATGGGTACAAAATTTCCATCTAAAGACATGCTTAGACTTAATATGCCAGCGCTTACAGGTGCATACATTTCGGGATGCCGTGCTTACAGGTGCATACATTTCGGGATGCCGTGTGCAACTTGTGCTTGCAACAGGTGCGCAATGATGTTCAGTGATGTCATAGCATTATGTCATATGTGCGTTTAGATGCAGGTTGGGTGTCTGGATATCAGATAAGTATTCAATTAAAATCACATTTGGAAGTGACTCCAGACTCCTATTTTTTTAAGATATAAAAATATCAGCTCCCATGCAGATTTTAGTTTTTACACGTGCAACAAATTCCAATCTGTCAGATTTGAGTAATAATTGTGCCAGTGTAAATGCAGCCTTGTTGCAGTGTAATGCTGAGAAAATAATAGCTTGAAACGATAATGATTTAAATGGCAGAATATTTAAATACCATACTACCAAAATTACATACAGCTCAGCAAATTTTTTTATTAAATTGACATCTAATACAGACAGTGGAGTAAAATAGTTTTTGTCTTGTTTTTTTTTTTAAGTGCTCTTTGGGACATTGAAACTGGGCAGCAGACAACTACGTTTGCAGGTCACACTGGTGATGTAATGTCACTGTCTCTGGCCCCAGACACACGTTTGTTTGTATCGGGTGCCTGTGATGCCTCAGCCAAACTCTGGGATGTCAGAGAAGGCATGTGCAGACAAACATTTACCGGCCATGAGTCTGATATTAACGCTATCTGTGTAAGTCACACACTTGTCCATACTGAAATACAGTGATGCATCCGTTCGGTGTTTTATCAGTTTAACCTAATCACTATTTTACCTCTCGTAGTTTTTTCCCAATGGAAATGCATTCGCCACAGGCTCAGATGACGCCACCTGTAGGCTGTTTGACCTGCGTGCTGATCAGGAGCTGATGGTGTATTCTCATGACAACATCATCTGCGGCATCACCTCTGTGGCCTTCTCCAAGAGCGGCCGCCTGCTACTTGCTGGCTATGATGACTTTAACTGCAATGTGTGGGATGCTCTAAAAGCCGACCGTGCAGGTTAGCGTAACAGGATGGTGTGATCCTTGGCATACATGTTACATGTTACTCTACTAACAAAATAGCATTTGCTCTGACATGACCTGGGTGATGTTTGTTAAGAATGATCTTTCAAATCAAACAGCCTTTTTAAAGAAGATGTGAAGTCCAGCTCCCCACATTTGGTCTTTGATGATAAGCTAATGATAAGTCAGAAACTGAACAGCGTGAGGCTCATATGACCAGCTGTGTACAGTCACAGAAACACCAGAAAGTAAAATAAGAATTCATTTAATGCGCCTATGAGCTTTCTCCAATCATGGCTGTTGACGCCACAAAAATGCAAAAACAAAGGTTAACCCAGGGTTTAGTAATGTGCAGTGTGAAATGTCATTCAATTCAATTTTATTTATATAGCACTTTTCACAATGTTACGTTGCTTCAAAGCAGCTTTACATATAAAATGTGAATATATATATTTTTTTTGTTATGTGTTTTAAACATAACAAACGTTGTATATATCTCACACATATTACTTGCAATAATACCATTACCATGTCTGACATTTGTGAGATATATACGACTACAGGGCTCACAAAATTTCAAAATCCCTGGTAGCCCTTCGGGCAGGCACTCTTCAGATTTTGGTAGCCCGAAATGAATTGAATTAGCCCAAATAAAAAATATATTAATTTTAATGTAGAATATTGTAAAAGAGACAAAACATCAAAAACATTTTCAAAACACAAATAACAACAATCATATAAAGTAATCAATTACAATCATCAATACAAATATTTGGTTCTAACTGAACTGAAATTTCTATGAACTTATAACAATATGTTATATATTATTATTAACAATATAGAACACAATTCAGTCTGTCAGATTCTGAATCTGAAATATCATCTGAAGTCACAGATAAGAAAATGCCACTTGACGTTGAGGGCACAGCATCTCCATCACCTTTCTCCATCTGTCCATCGGTCTCCACTTCAGAACTGAAATACCTGCGTAATCCATGCACATCTTATTTTCACACACGCACACACATTGCAATTCTCTCCACTGTGCATGCGCTCTGTCACATTTAATCTTGCTGCAGGAGGTTTCACTTGTCACGTGAGGATTGAAATTAGTGACAGGACGAGTGTAACAAATACACAGTTCGCGCGATCGCAAAGTAAAAGTTGAAAGCGAGCACATTAAAATGAGATTTCAATACCCCACATACTGATAGCGGCTCCCCGATGCCCAACCATTACATACAACATAATTACCCGACCAAATTTGTGAGAATGCAATTGCATTGCATTGCAATTGCATTGCAATCTTGTCAAGACATATTGAAACTGCATTGTATAATCTGTGACAAGTTTGTAGCATCCCTGTAAGTAGTAATACATTTAACCGTCTGGAATTAGAACAGGGATGCAAACAGACTAATAACGAACAGACTAATCACAAGCAGATAAATAATATAGAGGTTGTTGTCTCCTTTAGAAACAATAACATTTGACGAAACAATCATCAGAGAAAATCGAATTTGGTATCGATAGCGACAAATTACTGTATTTAAATATCACTTCACCTTTTGTGCAGATTGAAGGACATTTACAAATGGCACTTTTTAATGTAAGATCAATTGCTGGGAAAACATTTCTCATCCATGATATTTTACTTGAGAAAAAGTTAAATTTCATGTTTT
>JAZGTJ010016801.1:0-12444 GCA_036877575.1 Botia almorhae
AATGAAAAATAAGGAATTAAAAAGTTGCTTACCAATACACAAAACATTCACAATTGATAAATTGGGCTTAAATTTAGGCTCTGAGTGATACTAAATAAAGAGCCATTTGGGAGCCGTAAGAGCCGGCTCTTTTAAGGGAGCCGAGCCAAAAGAGCCGAGTCTTTGAAAAGAGCCGAACTTCCCATCACTATAAGGAGATGTGCTTTAAGTTATGCGTGGCATTATCTTATTTATGTTTTATTGGGGTGCCGTTTTTTTGGCATTTTAATACCTAGATAAATACTATACATGTAGTACCGGTATTAAAGACAAAGCAGAAGCTCCAAGAGGGTAAATACGATGAACGTTTCAATTGCGCCAATCACATTACGATCGCAGGTTCCCTCAAAAGCGTTAGTAATTTACCTTCCGGGTTTGAGCACAACTCGTCTTTATCTGTTTCATTGAAAGCGAAAGATCAAAGGAAAGCGTTGCTTTTGTATGGACGAACGAGACACATCACACTTTTCTATGGGATTTTTTCTTTTCTAAAACAGGACCTTTTTAAAAATGTACACTTGGCGCTGCTTCATCGCCGTTGTCTTTGGGCTCGTTTGGTACTTTTCAGAGTTTGGACAATTATGGACACAGGCGTTCGTTTGGTTTTTATGCTTTTTCAATTTACCTTTCAAACACCAAGAACGCGAAAAAAGCACACAGACGGATCATTTAATTGAGGACACGGCACGACAGGTAACGTCAATATAAGGCAGTCCCTTACGGAATGGTGTCACTGTTGGGCATACTGTCGAAATGTATCAATAAAGGGTGACTTAAAAGTACGGTGACGTGATAGAGGAAGAGAACCTTAATATTGTTGTTATTATGGTCTGTAATGACTGTCCTCACTTTCGAGTGAAATTGTAATCAGTGATTTAAAACATGTTGATCCTCATGGGAGGCATACCATGATTATTGTAAACAGAGGAATAGTAAAAAGGTCAACAGGTGAGTACTGTGTCAAGATTATGGAAGACATCGTTACTACAGTATATTGTCGATTATTGAACCCTTGTTCCTTAAGGCTGCGGCTTTCACATAATATTAACGGAAAACATACTTATAGAAAGTTTGTAGGTTTCACTTGAACTCTTTCTGTTCCTTATAAATGCACGTAAAATCTTGTGGTAAGCGGAAAATCTTCTGTTGCCCTCATTCCTGTAACCACGTACACTAGTATCAAATCATCAGTGAAATGACTGTAGTTTAATCCCTTCCTCATCTAATCCTCTTGTTTCAGACAAAGAAGAGTCATGCTGATGAGCCTGATGCGACCGTAACAGGTCAAATTTTGCTTCCCACAGCGCAATATCAAAACGTGCAGAAGTCACTTCTCCAGGGTAAATAATAATTTCCTTGTTCAGGAGCCTTTTCTTGCATTTGCCTGTCAAATTTGTATGGATATCAGGGCTGAAGGCATGTTTCTGAAACTGATGTTAGTTTTAAACATGTCATGTCAAAGGAAGCTATAGATCAAATACAAACAGCAACACTCTCAGAGGGTTTTGTGGCACAACTGTTTCAGGAAATGTCACTTTAGGCACTGTTAGTTTTCTCACCCATACATAAGCAACAGGGTTATAGAGGCTGCATACAAAACCCTGAGTGTCTTATTGTTTTAATGATACACTTATCACATAATACAACTATTAAGATTAGATTAGATTTGATTCAACTCGGTCATTATACAGAGTACAAGTGCTAATGAAATGCATTAAGGAAACAAAGTTAATAAAATATTATCTTTTAGTATAATCATTAAATGGCATCCTTCTGTTAGAGATATAGTTCCTAACACACAAAGAATTAGAGACGTTACAGCAAAACAGCTATGGGTGGTGTCTACCAAATACCAAATAGTAGCTTGATGAAGCTTTATTTTAAATAAACCACAGCTATTATTCCATTATGTAATTAAAGCTTTTTCACTGTCTTTTGTAGTGTTTAAGTGTGCTTATGTTCACCTGGTCCAGCCCTGGTACACTGCCCCAGAACCTGGAGATAGTCAGCCTTTACACAGGGCTCTGCAGAAGGAGTTCAGCCTGGTTGTGGAGCGAATAATGTCTAAAGCCAAGAATTTTGATGTGCCTGCCACCAGTGTGGGCTGCATTCGGATTGTCACTCAGCACCTCCACAATGCCAAGCAGTCAGTCAGGTGAGCATACGCTTGTCTGTGTTTTCCCTAAAAATATAACATTCTATCCTACATTGCATTCCATGTAAGTGTTTTGTATTTTGCGGTTTTCTGTTATATTAATATTAAACAGAACTGTTCTTATGAATCTAAATGAGTTAATGAGTGTAGAGTTTTTATAGTGCTATGAATGTTTAGCAAAACATACAGACTTTACTTCTTAACCTTAAAACCTCGTGCAATTCTAAGAATACTGAATAAATGACTCAGATGTCATTTGAACGCAGTAAAAAATACAGGCCTGTTCTTGTTTGATCGCCTGTTTTAGTTCCCCAGTGTTCAGCTCAAGGTTTGAGGAAATGGCATTCCTCCGAACCTTCTCTGAGGCTCTGGTGAGAAATCTTTTACCCGAGTACCTCTGGGAAACAAAGCTTTACCAGTGTGTCCTTACTGAGATTGTAGCCACAAAAGGTTAGTGAGCTTTGTGCTAAACACTTTCTAATAATCAAAACATTCCACTCAGTTGTCTGGCAACACCATTTCTACTACTCACCCTTCTGGTCCTTGTTGCTCGGAGGATTGTCCCAACCTGCCTTCACTGCTTTTACTAGTAACTTGTTCATCCACATTTTTGAGTGAACTTTAGTAGTAAAAAGAAAACCAAATTTTTAGTGCTCTGGACAATTTATTAAAAAAATGAATGTATTCTATGTGATATTTATTTACAGTAAGGTTTTGTGCCACTAGGTTAGGTCATTTCAACATAAATATGTTTGTTTTAAGGATTCTCGACCATCATTTTGAGGTCCTTAAATGTCTATCAGTTCTTGGCTATTGGTGCCTAATTGTTATCTTTCAATTAATCATAACCATCTTAAACACTTTTAAGTTATACCCTGTTCATGTTATGGGTTGTGTAATCATCCAAATGCTTTTATGAACGCTTTTTGTGGTTAATGTATTATATATTTTTTATTATCCCTGGCTTCTAGTACTCGATGTGCTTGTGACAAACCTGTGTAATCCAGACAACCTGAATCAGCTGGTGGTTATGCAGTTGGATAAAGGAACCTCTAAAAGCTCGGCTAGAGAACACCTGAACTCTGACAGAGAAGGCACACCATCCTCCATGGGAAGTGAATGGGCAGAAGAGTAAGTTATTCCAACACAAAGTATTTAAGAATATTTGATTCTGATAAATCGGATTTTTGGATTTCTGGTTTAAACATAATGTGATTAAAACATTCCACAGACTGACAGATGAAGCCGAGGATAGTCAGTCTGAAGAAACCAAAGAAAAGAAGAGGGGTGCTATATTTCTCCGTTTTTTTATTTATCTGCCGTATATATGCTTGAATGTGTTGGCAGTAACTTTAATTGCTTAACTTGTTAGTAATCGAAATGTTTTCGTTTGCTTTTACCAAAGCAGGCAACAGGATCAAAGAAAAACTTTCTAAATTGGTTGGTAAGGTTAAGTCGAAGACGGCCAAAAAGAGGAAACATAAGAAGAACAAGCAAGGGGTTTTACAAATTGATTTATCGGCATGCAGATCAGCTGCAATTGAGAATGATGGGTCAAGCAGCAGGGAGGGTTCCATTACAAGCCTCACGGATAATGTAAGCGACTCATTGACAATGTATGCATCTAAACATGTTTATTTTCCAGTGAATTTCTGTGCAACTGAGTCTGTATGTGGCTTCTTGTAACAGGACAGTGATCATGATGTTTACCTAACGAGTGTCCAGGAAGACAGAATGGAGTTTAAACTTTCCTATGAGATGTGGCGAGTTGGGAAGTGGGCAGTCCGTGTTACAAATGTAAGGCGTTTTCTAAATCCGTAAACAAATGAAATTTGTAAAGCTTTGTTTTAAATAATAATAAAGAACTCTCTCAGGTTCAGAGGGAGAATGATGAGTTGTGCTTCACGATTCACCTGGAGGAGAAAAATAACCCAGAGAATCTGCACTGGAGTGTGAGGAAGACCCAGTCAGATGTCTCACGTTTTCACAGAGAAGAAATGGTAGGAAAACACAAATTAGTTCTGTCAATTATTATCTTTCATTTAATTTTCTTTATAATATTTACATTTAGGCATTTGGCAGACGCTTTTATCCAAAGCGACTTACATTGCATTATACTACACATTGATCACTATACATTGAGTATGTGCAATCCCTGGGATCGAACCCATGACCTTGACGTGTTGTTAACACTATGCTCTAACCACTGAGCTACAGGAAAGCTATGAAAATGCTCACTGCTGTTTGTGGATGTTGCACACGTTTAAGTGCACTAATTTTTTTTAAAGGACACATCAGCATTACCTTCTATTTCTACAATCGAAGAGAAGTCGAACGGGGACCTTGATGACACGTACATAGAGGAAGTTAAATCAGCACTGGAGAACTTTTTGCAGGTAAAGTGACGTTTAAAAGAATACATTTGGGTGAATTTTCAGTAGAAATGAAAACTGAATGATTTTATTTATTCATTTTTTGCAGGAGCTGGTTTCTGATGCACAGCTTAGTCACAGTCGGCCTGTGTTTCAGTTCTTATGCCCTCTTGCACAGTTACTGAGTGATGAGAAACAAGAGGGAGGTGTGTGGGGTTTTCTGAGTGGACTTGCACACTTTCTCAATCCAGGTCAAGACGAGGAGGAGGTAAATACAGATTTCATCTTACTTTTTGAAATCTTAAAGGAAAAAGAACTATATTTGAAATGGATGATAAAGAAATATCAATATAAAATTAGACCTCTTAAAAAGTGCTGCTTTTGAGACAGTATGTCATAACATCCTTCTTGATAGGTTGTGTGATTGGTTAGGCATCTCTGGTGTTGTGTTTAAATGGTTTAAATCCTATCTCACTGATTGTGTTCTGTATATATGTCTTTGAAAAACAAATCCTCAATTCACCCTCAATTACCCAACACAGTGTAAATTGAGATTACTGCCACCCTGTGTTAATCCAGGTAATCTAACATGAGTTTATTTTCCCCAGTCTCATAACCTCAGAAGGGAAGATAAGTCTAATGATGCAGGCCCTGAATGGAATGCAGTACAGCCAGCGTGCATTGACACTGTTGATGAGCCAGAAGATGGCATTGTGGAAGATCCTAATCTTAGGTTCTGTACCCCTCATGAAGAGACTGACCAGAGCAGTCAAATCTCGGAAGCGGAAGTCATTTCTGATGGACAAGAGAGTCTTGCTGAGAGCTTAGGTAGCTTTGTTGATAGGTCAAAATTAGTAACTCCTACTATACACTCTAATGATGTCACTAGCTTAGTCAATAATCAAAATGAAGGCCTACAGGTTGACACAATTGGTGGCAAAACACACAAAAAGGAAAAATTAACTCACAAAAAGTCAAACGATCATCAGAAGCTCAAAGGAAAGGAGAAATCTGGTCAACTCAAAGAAGAGACGACCAATCAGCAGCCGGTACAGAGAAAAGAACCGCATCAGACAAACTGGGAGCAACAGGAGGCTACCAAAGCCATATTTGATTTATTAAAGGAAATAACTGGTATGATGTTCATTTACATTGATGCACATTGATGTACAACATGTACATTTATTTGTTTTTAATGTGGCTTTATCTTTTGTACGATCAATTAATAAATAAAAATACCTGTATTTTTTCCCCCTTCTTCAGGTAACTCCGTCCTCGTTAATATTTTTGATGCCATTCTAAAGCCTGTCATGCCTTTGGTAAAAAAGTAAGTTTTATGTTTTTGGTTAAAACTAAGGATAAATCTTCTATGGCTTTGCTCATATACGTGACCTTATATACCAACAGATATGAGGATTAGCATGTGATTTCCTTTCATGCAGGAAAGTCAACAACTTTTTAAATAGGATGAATCCCACAGAATCCCAGATTGCATCCTACATTGACACATTCCGGGAGACGATTTGGCCAGATGGAAACGTGCCTGTCCAACTACCACGTGGCAGTGAGGAAATAAATGAGACCAAAGAACGGGCATTGAAACTTATAAATTTACAATGTATGTATAATATTTACCATGATGTGGTTTAGACTTATAGCATTTTATATGCTGCTAATATAATGCTGCGATGGATGTAGATTGCAAATCTCTAATCCTGAAGAAGACAGATGTGGAAATGGTGTTTAAGATCTTCCAGGATACGGAGGAGAACAAGAAACTGATTTATGTGAGAATTCTGAGTGTGTTATTATTCCAATTCCCTCCATTCTTAAACATTTACAGAGTGTTTTCAGTTTATGTTTATACGTGTGTGTGTGTGTGTGTGTGTGTGTGTGTGTGTGTGTGTTCCTAGATGCTGCTGTCAAATGTTCTAAGGGAGTTCCTGCCTGGAGAGCCCGCCTTCAGTACGATAGCTAATCTAACTGTGAAGGATCGTTCATCATAATACCATAAAAAGCCATTTTTATTTTTATTTAATGTATTTTTTAAAAATGTGCTTAAAGTTCTTCAAACATGCATTTTGATATACCTCATACACATCAGGCTTTCAGTAACTGTGATTATTTTCCATATCAACCATGTGCCACAATATGTTGGGTCTAATTTTAAACTTTAAATGTTTTTAACTACACATCTCTTATCACTGTATGTGCATGTCATGTCCTTGTTTATGTACCTTAAAAATTATATACTGTGCAGACCGGTTCTGTTTTCAAAAAGAGCTCAGCATATTTATTCAGAATAAAGTACACAAAATCATGATTTTGACCTGGTATTTACAGACTTAGAGGATTCAGTAGAGGATTTAATATAGGGTATGTGATGAATGTATATAATCCTCATATAGTGATATATTTACTAGTAATCCCGGTGCAAGAAATCAATGTTACGGTCTGTAATACTTGACCTGTCACTCAAATTAACAGTACATGACGGCGACATCCAGGTTTTACCATTAAATCAATATTCGCTAGTGTACCTACCTTGACTGTCAAACGCATGACGTAACTATGCTGGGCGGCTGTAACTGCTGCAAAGTAGAGGGTTTCTGTAAACAACCTAACCTATAAAATACCTTTAAGTACCTAAAACAATGTCCTAAAATGCCAGAGGCCCTCTATATTAAAATACAATGACGTTTATAATCACTGCTTGGTTCACAGCTGTATGCATATCTTCGTTTGTTTAATTTATTAAGACGCTGTCTCTCCCCGCGTTCTGGTGGTATCGTCCTCTCACCCAGAGACTGGTTTAGTAGAGAAAACAGGCAGGAGGATCCGAGCTAGCGAACGGCAAACATCGGTATTTTACCGAAACGATAAACTAACGTCCAGTACATCGAATAATTTAACCTAATTTAAATATACAACGTCTAAACCTTATGTTAACGTCTTGGTTATACAACTGAACGATGTCAACCCCAGCAAGACGGCGTCTGATGAGAGATTTTAAACGGTAAGCGACACGAAAAAATGCTAAAGGCCCTGCCGTCGGTTGCTTTATGGAAACCGGCTTTAACATGGCGATTTTATAATAAATAAATATAAATTTTAAATTAGCGACATGCATCTTTACAGGTTAGCTATGCACTTTGTTACAGTAATATAGTTATTATATCGCTAATATGTACGGAAACTTTATTGGGAAACGTGTTTTTAGTCTCCAGGAGGATCCTCCAGCAGGAGTTAGCGGAGCCCCGTCCGAAAACAACATTATGGTCTGGAACGCTGTCATTTTTGGGTTTGTATTCTTCGCCTCTTCATCAGTAAACGCAACACGTTGACAATTTTGCAACAATCTTAACTTAATCGACGTATATTGGGTGACAAGACAGCATGTTAACGGTAATATAACCTGTTTTAAATAGGCCAGATGGCCAGTGGTCCTCCATAAGAGGAGCTGGTTATTTGATCTACGAAGTGACGGTGTCCTGAGTAGAGCTGTGTGTTGTCTTGTTGTGTTGGTGAAGGAAACCGGTTATAATGTCACATCCGTAGACTGTTCTCCTGTGTTACTTTCGGTATTTCACCTGTGCGTAGGGTTCCCGCACATTTGTCTGTGATTTTGCTGCTCGTCTTGCTGTACTGCCAAGTGTTGTATGTGATCTGACATGTTGACCCATTTCTTTTCCTCACAGGCCTGAAGGAACACCCTTTGAAGACGGTAAGGATAAACCGTGACAATTAATAAATTAAATTAGATTTGTATATGATTATTAATAATGTCTGCTTGGTTGTTGCAAACCGTTTTATGTATACATCAGATTTTAGAAAAAGATCTACAGAGGTCTGCAGAAGTTTATGTCTGTCATAACAGACATAATAAATTACCCTTGTGTTATTAAATGGGCTTTAATTTGTTGATCAACAGTGCATACATTACTGACAGTTAGTGAGTTTTATGCTTGTCTTTAATGGGGTATTTGGGCTCAAAAGGAGATTTTCTGTAAGCTCATGAAATAACACCATACAAGTTACTGATTATGCATTGCGTCTAAACCTTTCTGAATATATCTTAGTAAAATTTGCTAAGATTATTTTGCTTTGGGTTCCTGGGATTCAAATATTCTTGATTAATGCTTATAAATGGCATTTACTACTTGTGTGATTTTTTTTATTTTGGCCCTAAGTAGTGTGTTTGGCATGTTATTGTTATTATTGATTTGTTTTTACATGGGGTCGATATATTTTTATTCTGCTTCTCGTAGGAACATTTAAGCTCACAATAGAATTTACAGAAGAATATCCAAACAAACCTCCCACAGTTCGTTTTGTCTCCAAAATGTTTCACCCTAATGGTAAGTCGCAAAATCTCATGTACATACAAAACTGTACCATTTAACCTGAGCAACAACAAAGCACATATGCTACAATGCAATGTAATTCCAAAATTTTCTTTCTGTGGTCAGTTTATGCAGATGGTAGTATATGTTTGGACATTCTTCAGAACCGCTGGAGTCCAACATACGATGTTTCTTCAATTTTAACCTCAATACAGGTAGGTCACTTTAAAAGCCAAATGCTTATGTAACAAGTTTTTTTTTTCTGTTTTGCTGGTACAGTACATTCATGCTATACACCATACAGCACATACAGCATACAACATTAGGTCTGCGTTAGCATTAAGTTCTTGACATGCTTTTCACTTATCGCAGTCTCTACTGGATGAGCCGAACCCAAACAGCCCTGCCAACAGCCAGGCAGCACAGCTGTACCAGGAAAACAAGAGAGAGTATGAAAAACGTGTGTCTGCCATTGTGGAACAGAGCTGGCGTGACTGTTGACCCTCTTCACAGTGTATGAACAGTAGCCAGCCAGAGGAAAACCACCTTGCAAAGAAAAAAATAAAAACACGTCGTGTTTTGAATCATTCTCCACTCAGTAGAATTGTCTGTTCTGTAGCTGTTGCAGGATTCAAGTGCTGTTGTGTCGTGCTCTGCCTCTTCATGCAAAATCTTATCCTGCAAAAGGATAAACCTTCATTTAACAAAATATTGTTGCCAGGGTTACTCGCTTTTATTTGGCTTGCCCTTATATCAGCTTGTTTTTTGGCTTTATGAGTTGCATGGACAGTGTGGGCTAATTTCAGTTTGAGTACTGACACATTGGTTGTGGTTTTCAGTATGTTTGAGTATCCTTGTTTAAATCCAGAGTTTTGTTTCTTTGTCTCTGAATAAGTGTCATAAATACCCCATACCAGTTTAAACAGCATTGACATAAGATGGGTTATTTTGTCTTGTATGGAAAACCTAGTTACAAAAAGGTAGCTTGTATATAACCGAATTTGAAAATGCATATTTCCATGCAGTGTAATGTATAAAATGTGGGTATTGCCTGTTTTTAAATCATGAAGAAGTGGTTTATGCGCTTTTCATTTGTAATTTGGTGCTCAGAATCTCAATGCAGTTCAAGGTTCTGTCTAATGACTTATCTATTTACACTGTGTGCTGGTTTATCAGTACACTGTGTACCTTTATAAAGTGACTGCCATCTGTCCCACTAAGCCCCTTTTCACATATTACTAATTGGCACTGTTGACTGTGACCATTTTTATTTCTGTATTTACTATTTTATATCTGTTGCACCCCAGTTGCATGATTTTGACTTTTTTCCATTGAAGTGCAGTTTATTTTTTTTGGCTTATCCAATCACGTGGGCATGATGCTGTTTGGTAGTGTCCATTTTAGGTATTTTGAATATTTTCTTTCTAATTTACCGGCAGAGTTCAAGAGTGTCTGATTTGCACTAGTAACCCGTGTAAGAAACTGTACATTTTCTCACATCTTGTAAATAAACAGTAAAATAAAACAATTGTTTTTCTTTAATGAAGATTAGCAAGAACAATTCAATTTCAAGAACAAAAACATTTCATGAAATGTAATCAAACTAAATTTTAATGTGTCTTAGGCTGACAATCAACAGCAAATAACACGTACAGCAAGTCGTGTTGCTGCTCAGGCACTTACTAACCAGGAAGAGGTTGGAGACACTAAACTCTCAACAATCTAGGAATAACTAATATTAAATTTATAATTCAAATTTTATAAATATTACAGTTCTTGGAGAAAATGTGAGACAGTCAATGATGCAGTCCGATATGAAAAAATAAGATGGAGGAAGTGGAATGTGACTTTTGGGAAGAACACATACAGCCTCCACATGAGGCTCCACTACTTATCAATGTCTGTAAATATCCTGTAAATGATATGACAAAGTTCAGTAAATTAACTTGTGGTTAGCCACAGGGTTCACAGGTATCAGTTCCTCTGTCAGCTTTTACACAAGGAAACACAGTTTATCCTGTCTATCTTACTAGACAGCTGATTACCAATGTTGTCTTCCTCGATCTTCTGCCACATGGCCTTCACATCAGATCAAGCTATAATTTGGGTGGTGGTTTGACCTCTGGGTTGGTAAGAAGTGGGGGCAGTTTTGGCTTTTGAACGGTGACATGACACACCATCATCTCATCTACGTAACTGTCCTTATACTGTCTTTTAACAACACGAACCTCCACCCTCCTCATGAAGAGTTTGATCACCGCTTTTGACGCTTGGTTTCGGGCACCATTTTTGCTGCTGGCATATCCTGTGGAAAGATAAACACCCTGACACCTCAGCTCACATGCAAATCCTTCTGGAGGGACTTTACTTGTCTTTGGTAAGTCGGAGGGTGGAATATCTTTTAGATTGACATAGATATACTCTGGTTTAGTTTTACAGGCCCGAATGCTACTCCTAAGTATGACATTGTAATCTGGTGGGTCAGGTCCCATCATGAATGCAGGATCTATAAGGGTGATCGCCAAGACTGACTGCAGTTTGGCAATTAGTCTCTGTTTCTCCTCCAGTGCCGGAACAAGGACAGGAGCAGGCAGTGAGGGTGTAGGAAGAGGGCCAGAGTCGCTCCTGCTTGGACTATCAGACACCTCAGGATCGGGGTCCCTCAGTTTTACATCATTCTCATTTTCTTTCTCGTCAGTTTCTCCTGTTCCATTACTGCTGCTATCGGCACTCACAAACTGAATAGGCTTAAACCGCGAGCTGTTTATCAGCAGGGCAATCTTCTTCTTGGGCTGCTCATCTAGAATACAGAATTATATATCATTACGATCCAAACCTACTAAAGTGATCATTCATAATACGGTTTTGTTTTCAGTGGCAAACATAAGAATAAACATTATATGTTCCAAACATTTCAATGTTGAATGATTTTACTGATTTTAAGACATACTGTCAAACAAAAAGACAGATAGACACTGAAGGCATTAATATACTTACTTTCATCAGATGGACAAGGTCTCTTTTTTGCCTCAGCACTTGGGACAAGTTCAGAAGAGGGCAATTCACCAACATCAATTCCTTCTGCCATCTCAAGCACCTTGTGCATCAGTTGAGAGTCATAACTACCCAAAGAAAAATGAACATGGCCACTTAAAACGCACAACCATGACTTCTGTGGACAAATATGCACACAATATCATCCCACTAACTGCTTACACAATCAAATCGTACACAGTATTAAGTAAAAAATAAATGAGTTCGCCACCTGCATCCTAGGAACACGTGGTTAACCCACACCATCGACAGGGCCAGTAGCTTACTACGCGCTTTTCCCTCGTACTCTGTCATGTGCCTCTTTATAAACTGATGCTTAGCAGACCACTGCTTATCACTCTCGGAGTGCTGACGGTATTTATCCATATTACAACAGTGAAGAACTACACAGTCCCGGTGACCGAGTTCTGATTATCCCCGTGTCTCACTAGCGAGGAGCTAAACGGAAACAACGTAATACGCGCAGTGCATGCTGGGAACT
>JAZGTJ010016803.1:0-12443 GCA_036877575.1 Botia almorhae
TTACATATACATATTCTTCGCTAAAGTTCTGTAATTTCATTGTTCCCCAAAGCCTCTGTTCTAATATTCATTGTATAATTACTTGCCATTCATCAATAGCCCTGTTTTTCTGTTTCATAACTGTACAGTTTATTTGTGGAGAAGCTCCCTAGTCACAGGGACTATCAACAGTGCAACGTACCTGAAAAGCAAGTGATAATGAAGGTAAGGCCGCTGCCGTGTTGCTCACTGGATCTGATGGAGCCCTGTGGCGCTAAGCTCTCTGTAAATCTAAATAGCATCATGCTCAATTACCTTGACTAGAGGACCTGTCAGGCACCCAGCTGCTCATGCTGTGGGTTTGCCTTGTGTGGGCGCTTGTTCTGCATTCATTATAGCACAGTGAAATGAAACCAACTTCAGGTGTCGGGTCCAGAGGGTGTTTCCGCTCAATGTATGTTTCAGATTTCTAACTGAGTCACATTCCTCATGGCCATTTGACATATTAAATATAATCGTAAAAAGAACTGAACTGTAATTGCTTCAAACTTGTTAATATTTGTCATGCAATTCTTATTTCTGAAAGCATCGTGGATTTTTATACAGTCACATTTTCTCCTCGATTTTTTTGCCTGACTGCCATTTAAAAATCGCAGGTTTAGTAGCACATTAAGACATTGAACTTGATTATCTTAATGTTGGTGGAACAAGCTAAATGTCCCTGAATGCAAAATTTGAGTAATTGGCTTAAGTGTCCTTTGTGCCAGCTGCCTTCAGAAATCATTACGTTCCCCCTGAGAGCATCAGCTAGCTTGTATTGATCTGGCACTCACTGTAACATAACCCCTAATGCTTGTCCCATTATCCCTTCATTACGATCCAGAAGTTACAGGAAGTGGCCTTTCCGCGTAAGGATCAATTAAAGAGACTTCTCCATGAGAAATACAGCAAAGAACACAGTGAATATCTGAAAAGTCAGGTATGGTAAAATTATGCACTCATATCAAACTAATGACATTTTATTAGCCAGTTCTGATTCTAAACCCTGGATGAGTAATTAAATGACCACTGATTTGCCTCATGATAAGATATTAGTGATTTTCACCAGCAGTGTGTGTTCGCGCAGAGCCAAGCTGCGGCTGTTGACGTGTGTGGAGAGCAGCTTCAGAAGATGTCCCTCCTGGAGGAGGAGCGGCAGCGCGTGGCCCAGCTCAGGAAGATGCAAATAGAGTCCGAGCAGTTCCGCTATTTTGAGGACCAGTTGCGAAGACAGGAGCTGGCCAGTCGCAGAGAGGAGGCTGTCCCTAAAGTGCCTGAACAAACCGACGGGTCCTGCTTATCCCAGACCCCGAGAAACCATGTGCGCCTTGACCCCAATCGTAACAAGCCAGTGCTCCCTGTCCCTAAACCGGCTGCTACTTTAGCAGCTATACAAAGTGAGTGTCCTCATCTGTTAATTTAGTGATTTATAAAGTGAGTGTCAAAAATCCATGAATTTCATTGGTCAATCAGGGTGGGGGTAAGAAATTTGTGTAAAATTACCTCATATCAACTTCAAAGTCTATTTCTTATTGTGCGAAGAGTAGCCGCACAATAAGCTGAACTGTACTGTCAACCAGTCCTTATCCCAAAATAAACTCATTCAGGGTGGTACAAAACCCCGCTGGAGCACTGATCACATTGTCAGGGTTTCGTTTGCTAAATGAAAGCCTGTTTGTACATTATCTCTTATTTGTATTGTTAGCTTTGCTAACATACAGTCCTGGCTGGTTCCAGATCAGCGCGTGGAAGGCCTGAGGCGAGTTTTAATCCCACGAGACCTGACATACAGGTTTCTTCTTCTGGCTGACAGCAACACAGCCAGAGGGGTCGAGACGTGTGGAGTTCTCTGTGGAAAGCTGGTAAGATCATAAACCTTCTTCTGCAGGTGTGACATATTTTGAATAGACCAGACAAGCCCTTTGTTCCGCAAGTCGCTAGGCTGAATTTCTAGATTTTGATTTAAATGCGGGTGTGATTTGAGTGTGAATGTGGGTTTGGAAGTATTTAAGTCACATGTTATTATTCTATTTGTTTGCATCATAAGCCTTTCGCAAACTCAGTGTTTAAGTAGGAATGCGGATATTGCACAATCAGGGTAAATACTAGGTGTGGATGTAAACTATAAAGGGGACTTCCTCATACTTTGACCACATGAAATAGTGAAACTATTCAGCCTCGTTCATTTACATAACCATGTTAATTTGCAGGCTTTTTATACAAACGCTACAACACACAACTAATTTTGTGTGTCTGTGACAAATATTGTGCATACGTACTTTATGATTTTCCAAAGCGTGCAGTGAAATTGAATAACCTTCTTTTACAGGGGTAGTTTAACCAAAAATAAAAATGAAAATCTGATTACTCAACCAAATTGGTGTCTACATCTTTTTGTATTCAGTGGAAGAATGTCGTACAGGTTTGGAACATGAGCGTGTGTAAATAAACTGTCACTGAACTGTCAGCAAGCTATAGACTGTCAGGCAGCTATAGCTATACGTGTGTTCCCTGGAAATCGAACCCCCAACCTTTGTGATGCTAATGCAATGCTCTACCAGTTGAGCTACAGGAACTATTAAAATCTGTCTTTGTCCCGCAGACTCACAACGAGTTCATGCTCACCCATGTGATTGTCCCCAAGCAGTCGGCTGGCCCAGACTACTGTGACATGGAGAACGTGGAAGAGCTATTCAGCTACCAGGACCATCATAATCTCCTGACGCTGGGCTGGATCCATGTAAGTGTCTCTGCCTCTTGCTCGCTCACTCATCCGTCTCTCTTCTGTTATCCTATAATGAGGTGAAGGCTGTACAATCATTTTTTCACACCTTTTGCACTTGAAAAGCCTGATTTTGAATTTCTCTAGTGAAACCCTTTGAGTCAGCTGTTGATGTATTAATAACTGGCGGAACATGTACCTCGAAACCAATTCTAAACCAATTTTCATTTTTTCATATGTTATTTGCATAAATCACTATTAAAGGGATTGTTCACCCAAAATTTTGCACATGACTCATATAAACCACTTATATCATATTTTTAGAGCAGAATTTCCCTTAATATGTTCCACAGAAAGAAAAATCATATGGGTTTTGTATTGTGCAAGGGTGAGTCAACGATAACAGAATTTTTGGGCGAACCAATCTAGGGGTCACCGCGGAAACCCAGTTTAATCATTTACTGAGCAGTTGCTGTCAGTTTCCAGCATGTCACCCTGTTTACTATTCAATGACCGCATGGGAGTAAGCAGCTATGAAAAGTCTGCTAATTTAACAGTGCTAATTTAAATATGTGCTTGTTTGCCCCGCAGACACACCCGACACAGACGGCCTTTCTCTCCAGCGTGGATCTTCACACTCACAGCTCTTATCAGCTCATGCTACCAGAGGCCATCGCTATTGTTTGCTCACCTAAACACAATGAGTATGATACTCTGAAAACTCCCACGCCCTCCATTGTGTTCACACAATCTCAATGCTTGTTTATCTGTAGCATTTAAAGTTCTATGGCAAATTGATACAGATTAATTTATTCTTTAACAATCTGTGTTTTATTGTCCGTACTCCAGTACATCGTTCGTGAGAGGGCATTTCTTTCAGGGAAAGAAATATAACAGAGAAACATGTAAAACAAATTTGTTGAAATTGCACTGTTTCTGCTTTAGCACAGGGGTGTTCCGACTCACCAGTGCTGGAATGGGAGAAGTAGCCGGATGTAGACTGAAAGGATTTCACCCTCACTCTAAAGACCCGCCTCTGTTCACTGTAAGAACCCAGCTGTTCCATCTGTGAACGTAACAATCAGTGGCTATATGTGGCTTTAGTTCCATCTGTGTTGGTACAACAGAAGTGAAACGCATTTCGAGAAATAGAAAGTTGCCGTTTCTGTTCGCAGATTTGCAAGCACATCGTGGTGAAGGACTCGAAAACAACAGTACTGGACCTCAGGTGACAGAGGAAGCGGAGAATTACTTCAGAAAACCACTGACAAGATCTATTTTGGTCTTTGTTTACTTGAAGGCTTTTTGTATTTATTTATTTTACAAAAAGGTACTGTGAAATGGAATTACTCAGCTGCAGTTAGCTGTTAAGGTGTTCCGATGGTGTTTTATGTTTTTTTAGCTTATCATGCGCTTTTGGTTTGCGGCCAGGTGTTGTCAGTTACTTTTCTTATCCAATGCCGTTTTTGTTTTTTGTCCTCAAGGTGGCGCCATTTAGCAAAGCAAATTATGAGGCTGCTACAGTGTGTAGTTTTCACGACTTTTTGTAAGGACGTTGTGTGTGTGCGTGATTTGCCTTTGGTATCCATTGATATCACTTGCAGTTCTTACTGTAACACAATATACACTGAAAAGTGTTTTATTTCTTTTAAATTTAACTGAATTTTCTAGTTTTGTGTATTTTGCCAGTAAAAGTATAATTAATTAGTTTGGGAGTAATTTCTAGGCCTTACTTCTTACTATTATGACGTACATAAGGAAATGGTAAATACAGTGGTTTGTTTAATAGTTTAAAATGATTAATGGTAAAGTTAAAGTAGGTCTACCCTACAATGGTGCGACAATTACAGCAAAAATCTGGCTTTTAATTCACTCAAGACTGTTTCATGCTTAAAAGACTTTTGTTTTATTCAGACACAAATTCGATGAGGCAATATATTTGAGCCGAGTATTGAGCTAGCTTTCTTTGACTACTTGAGGCTGTTTTTTACAGTGTGGGCCTGACAAACTGGGTCTGATAAACAGAACCGTGGCTTAAAAAAGTATCAACACATAGAGTCTTAGTCCAAACCAAAGCTCCCACAACAGAACAGGCAACGAAACCATGTCGTCAAGGCCTTGACTGCAGTAATCTCAGGGTAACATTCCCTCATTTTAGGAACCAACATGATTTTGGTCTCCACTATTTTGGTTTGAGAAAGTTGAAGTTCCTTTTCTCACCAGCAGAGGATCAAATGAGATGTGAGCTCACCAGTGCAGATCAGAGAGTAAACGTGTGTTTCTTGTACAATGCGAACTGTTTCGTCAGTCTGTGGCTGTGCCGGTGGTTTCACTGATATGTGCAGTGCTGTCGTGGCTTTTTGTGCAGCGGAAACTATGAGAAGGCTTATGTGTCTGTACAAGCATCATTTCAGCTCATTCATTAATAAAAGCAACAACAGTTTATGAAACTTCATGAATAATCTGTGTTTGATTTACAGTAAAACGCTACATCCTTAAGGGGTTCCCTAGCTGACGTTTGCACGTCACATGATATGATTAAATAAGTCTGCAGAATTAAAACAGTTGATTAATCACAGATTATTCATTATTTACACATTGGTCTATATCTCTGGTGTCTAAGGTGCATTTAATTAACTTTATATCTTCTATTGTGTAAATACATAAATCCAATATTTGTCGACCCATTAATTTTCCATAACTTTTCAGGTTGTTCATTATTACTAGGAAAGGGAATATAAAATCTTGGATTCCAAGGGAATTTTTACACAATGAAATGTTTGTGAGTCAAACAGAGCTACTGAACATATTTTTTGGATCAGTTTAATTTGCATATTATTTTCAGATCTATCAATCATCTCCTGGTTTTCCTTAACTGTGGGAACCTTGTTTATAGTTTACTGGCGACAATAAATAGTTACCGTACAATAATTCACATGTAATATAAAATTATTGTATCATAATATGTTTCCACAATGAAAGAATTCAAACACTGTTTATTATTGCAGAGCTTTATTCCTCCATGGAAATATCATATGATATGATATCCGTACAGACTGCCTGAAAGCCCACAGCAGTGTAAGAACACATACAGTCGTGTTACCTCATAGCATTTTAACACAAAAAGATCGAACGAACTCTGTTCTTCCACTGTAACACCTTCACAACTGTTCCCGAGGAACCTCCCCAAACCTTCGTATTTGCAGTACATTCAAGCTTTTGTTTTTACCCATTGAAAATAACACTACATCGTTAAGACAAAATCAAAACATTCAAACAGATGTGGGCAGTGCAAAGGCTAAACAATAGAGGGAAGTAAAGGGTACGTTCACAGTTTACAAGCTATGAAGCAATAGCATAATTAGGGGAACGGAGGGGTTGGGGGTGCCGTTTAGAAGCACTTGCGATGCACGATGGATGGCCCGGCTTCGTCGTACTCCTGCTTGCTGATCCACATCTGCTGGAAGGTGGAAAGGGACGCCAGGATGGATCCGCCAATCCATACCGAGTACTTGCGCTCAGGTGGGGCGATGATCTGAATACATGCAAAAACAGTAAGTGATTTATGTATAATGGTAAAACTTTGGTAAAGTACAGCTATACACAGTTTGTTACGCACCTTGATCTTCATGGTGCTGGGGGCCAAAGCAGTGATCTCCTTCTGCATTCTGTCTGCAATACCAGGGTACATGGTGGTACCACCCGACAGCACGTTGTTGGCATAGAGATCCTTACGGATGTCGATGTCGCATTTCATGATGCTGTTGTAGGTGGTTTCATGGATGCCGGCGGATTCCATTCCTAAGACAGAGCGCAGATCAAAGGTGAGCATGCGCGTCAAACTATGATTCCATCATTTCAAAAAGAAGGAACAGACAGATTCATCACCGATGAAGGACGGCTGGAAGAGGGTCTCGGGACAGCGGAATCTCTCGTTGCCAATGGTGATGACCTGTCCGTCGGGAAGTTCATAGCTTTTCTCCAGGGAAGAGGAAGAGGCAGCGGTGGCCATCTCATTCTCGAAGTCCAGTGCAACATAGCACAACTTCTCCTTGATGTCACGGACAATTTCTCTTTCAGCTGGGAAGGGGAGATAAGAGGGACAGCAAATTAGAGTAACAAATAAACACACTTGAAAAACATTTAATCTTTTTTTTCGTGTTTCCCAGAAAAAGTATATCTACATAGAGCTTTCAAGATACACATTTGATCAATATGTGTAGTTAATGGAAACTGAAGTCAATGAAATGTACATCTGCTACTTTCCATCATTGTGTGGCTTTCTCTGGTATCTAACTCTGCATATATGTCAAACTAATATGCTTTGATATGATACTTTTGATCTCCAAACTCACCAGTGGTGACGAATGAGTAGCCCCGTTCAGTTAGGATCTTCATGAGGTAGTCAGTAAGATCACGGCCGGCCAAGTCCAAACGCATGATGGCGTGAGGGAGAGCGTAGCCCTCATAAATGGGCACATTATGGGTGACACCATCACCAGAGTCGAGAACAATGCCTGTCCGAAACGAGGAAGGTGATTGGTCAGGGATGAGCAGCAGTTTAAGATAAAAGTTTTTTTTTAAATTGGATGTGGTTTGGTTTGACTGTTCACCTGTTGTGCGTCCAGAAGCATAGAGAGACAGCACGGCTTGGATAGCTACATACATGGCTGGAACATTAAAGGTCTCAAACATGATCTGTAGAGCGAGACCAAACAGTTTTACATAACAATACATACATCAATATACATTGTGCTGTCATACAATTCGAGAAAAACAAGTGAAAATGCTTTGTAGGTGTGTGTCTGGTAGAAACGGTAATACTACTGTAGTCTCAGTACAGTATTACTGTACAGGGCTTAAAGAGCCCATAACATCAAATAATAAGTGTTTTGTGTCTTTTGGTTCATGTCTGTTAGCTTTTAGGACTTCTGTATGCTGAACTTTTAAAAGGTACAGGAAGCACTGGCAACAACATGGCTCATGTTGTACTTATCCTGTCCAATAAAATCCTCTTTAGATTTGAGAATATCCTCCCCCTACTTCTGCGAAGCAATTAGGAAATCATTCATTTCAAGGCATCTGGCTAATTAAAAAAGACACAAATCCTTTGATATGTCTCATATTTCCTCTTTCAGTATAAACACAGGAACTCATGCTATAATTGTGTTTTAATCATCCAAACAAACATCACTAAAATGGCGTGGTTTCTCATTCACACTTGACTTCATCTCCAGCTCTAACCTGGGTCATCTTCTCCCGGTTTGCTTTGGGGTTAAGTGGGGCCTCTGTCAGCAAGGTTGGATGCTCCTCTGGAGCCACACGAAGCTCGTTGTAGAAAGAATGATGCCAGATCTGGTGAACATACGTAAATAAGATTAACAAACAGACTTCTGTTATAGCAAAGCTTTATTAGGATAACAGAGGGTTAGATGAATCATTTTGTGCTCTTTTGTGGAGAGTGAAAGCTATTTCTCATAATTGCAGTTTTAACAGCAAACACAATAGAGAGGTATTGTGTGGGCAGAGAGATAAATGAATAATACCATCTGTGGCGTGCATCTGTTGACACCATGTGGCGAAATTTCTGACATTAGTGATAAAAAGAGGTGTGAATCATCGGCAGAATCAGTTGGATTTATCGGGGAAACAGTTTTGACGGATGTAGGTGTAAAGAGTATATCTGATAAGGCTGTACTGTAGGTGTATATGATATATGATTAAAAGATATCGAGTGATTTAAAGGGACCATGTTCTAATTTAAAAAGTTTGTACTGTTTATTATACAACAGCTCTTTTATTATTTGGTTATGACGTTATTACATAGATAGGTGATAATGACGTTTCTACAGTTAGCCGAATGTTTGGGCTTCTTCTTATATGGCTTATACAGGTTTGTTATCTGTTGGCTAGATTGATATGATCTGCATACCTTTTCCATGTCATCCCAGTTTGTGATGATGCCATGCTCAATGGGATACTTCAGGGTCAGGATTCCCCTTTTGCTTTGCGCCTCATCACCGACATAACTGTCTTTCTGCCCCATTCCCACCATCACTCCCTATAGACAGAACGAAGCCGGTCAACAGAACACAAAGTCAATAGATCTGTCAAAAGTATGTTTCAGTTAATTGTAATTTAAGATTTTGGTATGCGGAAAGTCTGGGCAGCAGTCCAGTTTTCCACTAAATATTGTGAGTCAGATCAAGATAAGTTAATCACTGAAAGATTAAACAGAGCAAAACCTCAAGAGAGATTAAGCTATAAACGGGCTCTACAACCTAAAAGACGTTTTCGTTATCTTAAATATATATTTTTCTAAACATTTGTTGCTTTTTTTGGAGTGAGTGCAGCCCTTATCACCATTTAGTGGTGTGTTGAGTGATACTCACTCACCTGGTGTCTGGGACGACCTACTATGGAAGGGAATACCGCTCTGGGAGCATCATCCCCGGCAAAGCCTGCCTTGCACAGACCTGATCCATTATCACACACGAGTGCGGTGCTTTCCTCGTCGTCACACATTTTCAGCTCGGATTTCCTTCCTTACTCCAACAGGAGACAATCACTGCAAACATATCAATGTAATCAAACACTACTACATGAATGTAACGAATAGCTATTATTTATATCTATTTATAGCTATTGTAGCTTGGAAACATGAATGAAAACACTACAAGGAATCTTACCAGGTCTAGGCCTACAGGGAAAGCTCATTCATAAAGTGATTTTTGAACTTTTTATTTTCAACATCTTGATTTTAAACTACCTTTTAAGCACTGATTTAACAATACAAGTCGGTTTATTCTGGTCATTTTAACTTCAAATGCAGGAAATTATTAAAAACAAAAGATTCATATCTGATTAATTTAGTATAAAATTAAATGATTGGGATATCTACATTTTCTACGTCTTCCTCTATTGCCACTCCAGTGGCCTGCGGTTTCTACTAAGTGAATGTTGCACCATGGGAAAACTTCCTAATTTGGAAATGATGAGAGTCATGTCAGACTCTGGACTTCACAAGCTCACCCTCCCTCCATCCCTGCCTGTCTACAATAGTTTATGAAAAAGGGGAAGGAGAGGATTGGTCCGCGGGTCCAGAAGAACCATATTTAGTCATAAACTCTCACAAATCAGATGGCCACCTACAGCCTTTCTGTGTTGTAAGCTTTTACATTTATTTTCAAACCCTCCAGGATTCAGAGAGGCTCTTGTGATAACATTTATCGTCATCATAAAATCACATTATAGATGAAAGCAAAGATCACAGACAGCTTTGCTTCGGTTATATAATGTAGGTCCAGAGTTGTTGCTCATAACCAAATCATAAACAAATGATTTTAACATTTGATTGCTAAAAGTAAATAGAATACTTTGTACAGTACATTCGAAAGGGTGATTATTTTAAACACTTCCTTTATTTTCAGTGTAAAATACAGGGAAACTGTTTACATTAAACACACAGCCACTATCTAGTAAACCACAAAAATAGCAAAACATTAAAACAAGCATGAATTTGTGCAACAACCATTTTTCAAAACATTCAAAACAGTCTGTTTCAAGAGTCTATTGTAGCCTATTGCACACACAGCACATAAAGCATACTAAACTCTCAGCTCTGTCTCAGTCTCCAGGTAAAGATCACAAAGTATAAAACTTCAGGTTTCAGTGACGTGAAGTTGAAGGACACTTACCCTGACAGTGCTGGCCGGGGGGATTTAGCCACTTGGTGATGGTGTACTTCTCACTGGCTTGTGATGTTCTTATGTAGCTCCCATCCTTGCTTACCACACCCTCCCACATCCCAAACAAGGAGCCTGGGCTGCACTCACATCAGCAGCCTTACTCCATTAAAGCCTTTTAGGGATGACTGGGAGAAAAACACTCCAACCCGGGCGGCGGCAGGGCGGCTGCCTGCCTCATCACAGGGCATTCCAACGACCCTTTTCCTTTTTTCCTCTGGAATTTTGGAGACCTCACCATGCAGGATCAAAAACACAGACGTAGGCCCAGCTGTCATATAAGCAGGTGTGTCATACACCTAACAAATCACTTGTTGCGGAATCAGAAAGTCAGCTGAATCCATGTTTGTTGCATGGAAAATAGCATTTTTTATAATAATGCCTTGCGTGCTCCATGGATCATGCTTTAACATAAGAATGTGTGGATAATAGCAGCCAATGCAAATGATCTGCTGAAAATGCTATTTGATTGGTCTGACCATATTTAGACATGTGAATGAACGATTTGAGCCACAAAATAACTACAATTAGCATGCCAGTTGACAATGCATTCAAATCCACTTTCCCTAAGTTTGAATATAGCCACACGTGACCTGCATGCACTTTAAGAGCAAAAGAGCTACACAATAAATTTGGCTTACATTGAGGAATTACGTTATGGTGTTAGAAATACTAAAATCACCTCAGAGTGTCAAAAAGCAGTGAAGTTTAAAACTAAAATGTCTGTATGATGTATGTATATATTAACTGAGAGAGAATGTACAGGGGCATATTGGGCCAGTTATGACAGTTACATTTTAAAACACTATATTCTACAGTAACTAAACACAAAGCAAAAAAGGTAATACCAAGCAACCAAATAACTATGAGATGTCTTCTAAGAAGTATATATTAGTATATAATTATATACTAATAGTGTTAATAATAGAGTCATATCCATAACCACATAAACCACAATAACCACCATCTCGGTAAATACAGGCCCACAGAAAGTTCTTACATTACAAATCAGCCCCTTGATTTACCAACAAACTTGTAAAAAGCTGATAATATACTTATGAAGCAACACGACATTGAGGGAGGTGAATTAAGTTTTACTATAAGATATCAAGTTGATTGTTCAAGTTCATGAATATTTTTTAGCTTATTTAGCAGGTTTTTGGTAGCTGTCCACCTGTTACAGTACATGGAGTTTCAGATCGAGGCTGCAATCCAAAGAATGTTTCTGATTAACCAACAGATCAAGTACTGAACCACAAAAGACTGACAGGTCGACACAGATAAATGGAATCGATTGTAACTTGTAATTACAGCCTCGTGAAAAGAAGATTGTGATGCAACACACACACACACACCTCAATAATCGCAGCAGTTCACCTAAGGCAGGGCTGTCTGTTTTCATACAGACATGCCTGTTTTTTCTGTTGGGTGCATTCCTGACTGTAAGAAGCTCGGTCCAAATTATTTTCCAATAAACAAATTTGCAGGATGTGTCTGTCTTATTTTAGACCATTTTCTTCTCAGCTTTCCTCATTGAAGGAGAGAGCTCGGTTTACTCTTCTCCTTCAGCAGTATGTGCGGCCTTATCGCACCAAAAAAGGAACTGTTCTGTAAATAAGGAACGTCTTGGCAGTCGGCTACTCTCAGAGGCATAGAAGGAAAAAAAATGACCCAGCGGAAGGTGTGGTCTGGGAAATCACACAAAACAAGGCGGGCTGTAGAGTACAGTGCAGTACAATGTGTGATGTATATGTCTGTCACTACACACCCTTATTGTGTGCAATGAGCAAATGTGGGTTCATAGGGGAAGACCCCTTAGACGGGGGCCTGAGTACTGTTTTCGCATCCTCTTAAAGACGTTTAGATATCCTCCTTGCAAAAGTATTCATTCCCCTTGAACTTTTACACATTTTGTCACCTTACAACCACAAACTTAAATGTATTCTATTGAGATTTTA
>JAZGTJ010016804.1:0-12442 GCA_036877575.1 Botia almorhae
AAATATTACAATTATGCACTATTTACTTCACCTCATCTTTAACAATTATGGCATCTTTGTCTCCAAACTAATGATTAAGCAATGATCCTGATATTTGATACATTAAAAGAAGATCGCTGGATGATATGACAACAAAAGATTAAAACAAGTCTGTTTGATGTTGTTCACTGAAAGCTTACATTCAGATGTCCTAGGCATTTTTTAAGAGATTAGCTTTATTGTCATTCTGATGGTGCTATACTCCAACTGCACTTAACTCTACCTATTCAGACTGTCCTAAGAGCTATAATCAGCATCCACAAAGCCATCTGTGTGCCTTACTCAAATGATTGTACCCTGTTAACAGTGAAAGCTAATGCATTTTTGCTACGCGGTACAAACACGATCGTTCTTGCTGTAGCGTGCACCATGGCTGCTTGATAAGGCAGAAAATTGCTTTTGGATATCTCAGTGTTACATTGTTTTCTTCCAAGTTAGAGGGAAGTGGAGGAGAAATAGTTGTGCTGGAGGATAAGTGTGAATGGCTTTTTTAAATGACATGCCATTACCTTGTTAACATCTGGAATGGTTCCTTTGTTCTCTGCTTATATGAACTATGGGGCGGGAGACAGGAAATGGGCTACAACTAAATGAGTTTAGAGAACTAAATCCACTGCCAAAGTCTCAAACAACATCTAAAAAGTTGAGATAAATGAAAGCAAATGATAGCCTCATCTGAGTGTCAGAACTGGAGAGCTGAAGGGAAGTGCCACTTTGTGTCTTTGGTGTTTAACAGGAACAAGTTGTAATCAACAAGTTGTCCGTTGTTTTCTGGGTGTTTATCTGGTTAAACTACCAGACACTTGAGTCCGCACTGCATACGCATTAAAGTTATCGATTCATTTAATACACTTAATGTCCAATCTGATCATTGAAGCAACAATTTACAGCAAAACATTTCTTAGAGATTTAATGGAAACAGAAGCATTTTAAAATAAATGTTTGCATGTCAGCTCTTCGTTGGAAAGAAAACTTTGCACACATGTTGGAGCTGTGCTGTATATGACAAAAATATTATTTTGCCTAAAACATTTGCAGGAAACACTGAGTAATCAGTGAACCTTTATAAACCTTTATTAAACTGATTAAATTGAATCACTTAAATTGTTTTCCAGCACTAAGGTACAAAAAAAATGTGCCAAAGCTGTACTAGTTTGCCATTTTTGATGGCAAGATAATGAAAAAATCTAGTTTAAGTCAACAGGAAACTAATAACCTATTTGTTTCAGAGGCTAAGAAAGTTTTGATTAAACATTTGAATAAAAGATTACAAAGACAAACCTATTATTTGAGATGCTGTGTATTTATTGTGCACAATAAGACCAGGTATTTGTAAAAGCAGATCTCAATATTAATTCCTTGTTGACCTTCAGTTCGTACAGTCGCTATTATGGTCTTAATAAACAACTACAGATCTAAATAAACCAGACTGTGCTAGAGCTCAGGAATCTTAATCTCCAGATTGCTGATTCAGTATGGCTCTCGGCATGCTTACCATATCCAATGGGCAGCACTATTCTCCAGGTGCAGTCTAGGTTTCCAGGGTAGTTTCCTGGGAAACCCGGACTGAGGATCACATTAGTCATCTCATGTAGGGTTCCTCCACACTTTGCTGCAGAACAGAGACATTAAACTAAATGTCAAGGGTGTCTGAATATTAAACAGAACATAACGCCTAAAATGGCAAGTTGCAAACTTAGAGAAGGGTGCTGTCTAATTAGTATGAAAAGATTCATACCGATGCAAAGAGGAGGGGGGTAGTTCCAGCGTCGCACGGTTCCAGGCATACATGTTATATGAGAATGTCCCTAAAAACATGTGATCACATGATACAACTTTCTAAAACCACTTGCAAATACCCAATGTTGTTTTGATGTTAGCGTTACACACAACTAGATTTCTCAGTAACTGACCTGAAGCACGTATCCTGGCTCACAGCTGAACGACACGACCTCATTTACCATGTACCTGTCTCCATGCTTGATGCCATTGGCTGGAACGAGGGGTATGGGGCACGATGTCAGACCCACGGCTAAATGGATAAGAAAGACATCAAGAAACGCTTAAACCCCAGAGACCCAATGCAGTAAAATTGCAACACTTGTTTAAAGGGATTAAATAGTTTTTGCATTAAAATGCATGTTTTTTTCTTCATATTGCAAGTTCAAGTATGGATCTTAGTGGTCAGCAATTTATAAGTATCCACACAACAAATCTTATTGAATAAATCAAAAATAAACTATTGCAGATAAAAAAAATTCCATAGACAACATTGGGCTGAATTTTGTGACCATAGTTCTGCATCTTAATGTCTTAGAGACTTGGGGGAGTTTAGCAAGCAGCAACAAATGGTGACCCCAGCAACCACCCCTATTGAAAAAGGTGAGAGGCATGTGAACATTGTAGAGACAAGCGGGTGGTCTCTTTTGACTCAGACTGGCAAGCAGTCTTTAATTATCACCATGGAAACTGTCCAGCCATGCCATAATAACCATTAGGACCTTAGCAACCAACATGAATTAGCCATATCTCAGTACCAGAACATCAAAAAGAAATGGGAGTTGGCTCTTTTCATTCAGACACACATCTGTCTATTAGTTTTTACACTTTTAACTGTCTTGCTACACTCAAGCAACCATTAGAGGTTTCCTAGCAACCATGCAATAAAATGAATAAGCCATATCTTAGCATTAGAACATGGGCTGGAGACATGGGCTTATTTGACTCGGGCTGGCAGTGGGCTTAAGGTATTGCCCTGGCAACTTCCTAGTAACCATTTACAGCACCCTGCAACTGCATAACATAATAAGTAAGCTATATTTTAATATATTAATTATGCTAAATAATGCTAACATCATGCTAAATCATACTGAAATCATGCTAAATCATGCTAGCGACATGCTAAATCAAGTTATTATCATGCTTAATCATGTGTGTATCATGCTAATTCACGTTAAAACATGTTAACATAATTTTAAATTATACTAGCAGCATGCTAAAACATGTTAGGGTCATGTTTAATCATGTTAGCATAACTAGTACAATTTTACCACGACATGCATCACTCACATTTTCTTCAGAAATGTTATTGTATACTGTTATTATAACAATAAAGGAATTTTGCAACCAAAATTTAGAATTTATCCAAAAACATAATATGCATAAGCATTGTGATATTTTTAGAATGATTGGGGTTGGATGTAATACATAATCATCAATGCTTGGGTCTCAGAGTGTTAACATTTATTCAGCATATTATACCGTCTCAGGAGATGGAGAATCTTATAAAATAATACAATTAGAGTGTGCGGTGGTCCTAACCTTCTAAACAAGCATGCTCATTGTTCACTGTCAGATAAAAGGGCAGCATATATACTTTTTAGCTCCACCCTCTACCACCTTAAGGTGTACCAATATGTACCCTAGAGAGGTAAATATGAGGCAAAAAGCAGCAGGAAAACATTTCAGTTCCTTCTAAGAGTACAGCCTCCAGTACCAAACTAAAGGCACAAATCATACCCATTTTTCCTAACAGTGTAACCACCTTGTTTCGAGAGCAAATCTGGCGTCCTAATATACGATGATGATGTTGCTATGGCAACAGCTGTGTTGTGGCCCCTGAGAGCACGCTTTCTGTATTCTCAATGTTTAGATATGCCACACAGCAGGTGGCATTAAGACTTTGTGACAGTCCCGTGCTTTTAAAGTGTTTCATGATTTTTTTTAAACATCATTCATTGAGTGTCACTTTTAGATCCTTAGCCAATCAAGCTAAACCACAGTAAAATGTCTGCAAACAAAGGAAAAAGGTAAAAAGAGAATATTGCTTTTATGAAATTTGATAGTAAATGCAACTGAGTTTACACAATGTAGTTTCATAAAAGCAGTAAGAAAAAGCAAGTTTGATTCGGTGGGGGAGAAAAATGAACTTTAACAATTTTAAAATAAAAACGTTTTTTAATGCTAAAGTATTCTAATGCTAAAACAAGATGAATAAAAATGTAATTTGTAATGCTGATTTCACTGCAGACTCCCTCAGATGATATGATGACTATGAGACTCGGCAGGAAAAGGGCTTATGCTCTGAAAACTGAGCCAAAGTTGACAGCTTGAAGCTGATGGCAATGCAGCAGAATGAAGAGCTTTGCCAAACATTTCTCTTTCTCACCCCACTATCACCTTTATTCACAGTCTTTCAGTACGTATGCATCAAAACGGTTCTCAAATGTTTATGTTAATGTTGTGGGCTACTGAAATGAACAGATAAAGTCTCTTTGTTAATCTGGTGTAAATTCATGTTCCAGGTTGTAGGTGCCCAATTACTTTAACAGAGTCGAGTGGCTGCTGAAATCCAGCTCACTATCACACCACGTTGTTTCAAGGTATTTTAAGTTAATTGTAGATACAGATGCACTGCCCCACTTGCCTCTTTGGACAAAACATCCCTGATAAATCCACTGCAAAGCATAAAGTAAAAGAAGAGAGAGGAAGAAAGAGAAGAAGTGATAAAGAAGGAAAAAGGCAGACTTATCTAAGCTTAGCCTAAGGCCAAACTGCCCCTAGCTTATCAAACTCCAAATTCCACTTATCTGTTTTGACTTACCAGAGAGATGCAGATAACTGGTTTACTTTATTTACTGAGACTGCTTTATATTGTATAAGGGCAGTCACAGTGATAAGAGCAGTGATTAATGCTGGTTTTGATTAAGTTTAGTTATGGTGCCTTGACAAAGCCAACATACTGATATTCTATTGTTAACTTTGACTGATTTTTCAAATAACTCCTCCTACAATATTCCACCAAACTATCCTAGCTGTAGCAATCACCTAGCAATTTTCTAGCAACTAACTCTGTCTGTCTATCTGACTGTAGAATCATTTAAAGTTTGTCATAGGCTGTCATCAAAGTTTGCTTTGACAAACTAATGTTTCTAGGTGCATGTTACATTATACCCACCAATGCTCAGCAACCAGCCCTCTAAACAGAGGAGAAAAATAAACACGAACAAATTGGGCCCTCCTAACCAAGGAGACCACCGTCAGAAATGGACAGGGTCCAAATGTCAGGGTCCTGGCTTCTTGTGAAGTCTAGAGATCGTGTTTTGCCAGGATTCTGACACAATCTGTGTTCGATGTCAGAGCGTGGGGCTAGATTCTGACTCGTCCTGTCTCGGTTTCAGTTTTGAGAGTCGGAGTCTAGACCCATGCTCTGGGTGTTCGTTCTATGTGGAGGCACATGGCTTCGGCTTTGTTTACATCTGCCATGTGCTCTCCGGTCCTGTGTCATGACCCCGTCCCCTTGTTTCCTCATTTGTTCGATGTCACGCACCTGTTTGTCATTGTTCTCTGTAGTATTTAATGCCTTTGTGTCAGCTGTCCCGTGCTGGTCTGTTATCTGTGCTTTTGCTGCTTATCGTTCGTGCTCCATCTGTGATTTGGATCTTGTTCCGTGTCTCTGTTTCTCCTCGCTGCTTTGTGTATGCTTCTTGTTGGTTCGTTCATGTTCTTTGTTAGTTTTGTTCCCGTCGGTGTTGTCCATGTTTATCATTATTATTACCATGTTTACACAGTTTATGCATTCCGTCTCTGTTATCTTTAATTGAAGGTTTAAGTTAAGTCTGCCTTTGTTTGTCTTTTGGATTTTAGTATTGATGTTGATTTTCTTTGTTTAGTTTATGCTTAATCTATTATTGTTCATTTATATTTTTGTATTAAAAATTTCTGTTTGCCTTTTGTTCCTCGCTCTTGCCCCCTTGTGGGGGTTTTGTGTTATATTGATTTAAAATAAAAGGTTTTGTGTTTATCGCTGTCTGCGATTGGGTTCTTCCTCCGTGTGTCCCTGACACAAATCGGACATGTAGGAAGTGAATTAGGTAGTGTGGTGTATTTTGGAGTTGCACTGAGGACGCTAAAGGTCACAGTCTGAAATGCTTGCAAATTCACACACACACTAAAGCTACATGCTGACAGCACTATTGTAACCCAGAGTCGCATAAGAAGCTCATCTCTCAATACAAATGGACCTTAACTATCAAAAAAATCTGAACATTTTTGAACTTTTTAGTCTAAAGCTTGGTTAAAATTTCTATTATATGGTGGAATAAAAAACATTTGACACTCCACTGTATGCAATCATGACATTGCAATAAATGATAAAGCCTCACACCAATTAAAGTCTTTAGGTGAACCGTGTGTGTGAACCGTGTGAGGCTGAACCATATTTCCATTGTTTTCCAATTTTCCTCCTGCTGTTGTCCGCTAACAGACACTGTGGCCGAGCAAATAATGAGTGCAAGTGTGCACACTGTCTTTTACCTTAACCCAGCAGCACGGCAGCAAGACGGAAAAGAAATGACTCAGTGTGTGTGTTTGCCTGTGAAACATAGCAGTGAGCTCCACGTTGGACTGTTACCAAGGGCAGAGTGTTGGATAATGAAAGCGCCATGGTGTGACACATTCTATACTTACTTTTGTACTCAAGATGAAATCCAGCAGCAACGACACTGATATCTGTATGGAAGTGCAGGTAAAGCTGGTTGGAGGTGCTGTTCAACAAGGCTGGAGCCGTTGTACCTGGAAGATAACAACAGAAAGAGTCCTGAGCAAGAAAAGGGCCCGAGTTATCACACAAGGGGAGCCATGTTATCATTCTGGTGCCCGCAGCACGCGACGGCTAAATGATGAGATCGTGCACAAAGGAACAAAAGGGCAGGGGGAGGTAAGCAGCAGTTAATCATGGCCAATGAATTGCTCACGCTCGTTTCAGAGGTCAGCCAAATGAAACGAAGTCAGGCAGAAAAGGCTGGAAGAAAGGGAAATGTTTGACAGGCGCTAGTCATTGAAGTGTGCCACTATCCTCTGAGCTCTCATGGGAGAACTTTCATCATGGCTCTGAGGGAAGAGTCACTTATCATCTGACTAAAAAAGCCAAACAGCCTCCGTCACTCTGGTTCAAAGCAAAACATTTCTTTTTGCCTATTACTTGTATGGACAAGCCTAGAGTAAAATGTAGAATACTATATATTGCATATATTCAACTTTTTGCTGCCCTATGGTACACTTAACTTTAGTCAATTTTTTGCACAGAAAACAATTTAACAGGCTGCTTTTGCATATAAATTACCTCTTCTGTGATTGGCTAACATCCTAACAATTTAAGTTAGTAGCAACACCCCTGCCAAATTGCTGAACATTAATGTGTTCAAATGTTAAGGGAATTTTCCGGATGAAATTGAGGTTAATACCTTTTGATGTGCAACTTTGATTTGCTCCTCGGTTTGTAGCAAAAATGCAGAGTAAATTTTGTTTACTGCAATGCACGTCTGCTAGAACTCTATGGAGCACCACAAAAAAAATACACAAACTACACACTAACTCAACATCACGTGCAGAGTTGTCAAATTCAACTCCTGTAACTCCAGTCAAAGGTAATGACAAAGTGTTAAACAGTGAAATCAATTCATTTCAGATATTTCAGGAATAAAATATATTAATACTATACTATGTAAATAGTAGTATTAGTAATACTTTGTATGCTACAATACTAAAAACATGGACATTATTTGAAGCATGTAATTTTTAATATAATGCAAAAATGCAACTTCTATAGCTCGCAATAAAATGTAAGCAGTTCTAAAGTATTCAAAAAAAGAACATTTTCAGAATGCATCAAAATCCAAATCTCAGGTTTCTGCAGTCTTATTTCTTTCTCCTTTGAGCTTATATTGCTTTACCCCTATCCTTTTTATCTCCCTTTGGAAATGAAGCTACAATTCGAATAATGTGTAAAAGTAAATAATGTTGGAATAAACAAGACTGTAAAAGGAATAAACAAATATCATGCATAACATTAAGTGCATTGGTCTGCTGCAGTCCACAGAGACAAATGCCACAGCGATGTGGGTGTTTTCAAGCATTCGCCTAGTTGTTAAAATCACATCTGTAGCATTTATTCATACACGGCTTGTTTACATCTTCACACAAATGCCCAAACGAGTGTCATGTGGTTTGCCATGAAGTGGTTCCTTGCCATGTTTTGCATTTAATCATTACAAAACGGCCTGACTGCTAATATTCCACTCAATCCAAGGCTTGTATAAGTCCTAGTACATCAGATTGATGACCGCAGCCTGATAAATGCACCTGATAAATGACTTGACTAATAATTTTTGGATAAAGTTTGACAGCTCTGTAGAGCTCACCCAGTGTCCAGTTATTTAGCAGTCAATCATCTCTATTAGGGACAAGGTAATCTAAAATGAATCTTAAGACAATTAGATGAGCAGAAATGGACTTTGCCAGACAGAATACGGTAGATTTACACTAAGGCTGGTAAAGGGACACTTCACATTGTTTTAAGTCCACATGACTTTCTTTCCTGCGTGGAACATGAACAGAGTTATCTATAAAATGATAGAGTTTTTTTATGCAATGACAGTGAACAGTGCCTACAGCTTTGACAGGGAAAAGTTGGCAGTACATGAGGACAAGCAGGTTTCAGGAAATTGTCACTATTTATTGTTGCTATTTAGTGTTTGGAGAGAAAAACAGAAGGGTCTTTTACCTCAGGGGGGCCTTAGACTCACTGTACCCTACAGCATTACATTAGACGCCAACAAGGACAAAGAGTGACTTAGTCTCAAGGATTACAAGGATTTGAGAAGAAAGAGTCTTTCTGAAATACAAGCAAGCACTTGGAAATCTACTAAAGACCAGGAAAGGAGTGATATTTTTGAAAATGCAGCGTTATTTGCAATTAAAAGGCCTCCTTCAGGGAGATAGAGATTATAGCTCGATCTCAACCATGTTGCTGTTTGAGAATCACGAAACAACAAGCAGTTAAAATGAGATAAGTAATGACCACAATATATTTTAAAGACACAAAAAATGCATGTTGTTGTAATTAAATTGGTATTTGTTGAGCCACAATTAATCATTCGTGATAAAAAATGCACAGACACAGGAACACAAAACATATCTGACAGTTTAATTAAAGGTATTATCCTAATGGATTTGTGAAAGGGGAAGAATGAAATGACCGATTGTGATGGGCAAATGTGCGGGGAAATAACAGTCAGGCGACAGAAGTGCGGGGAGAGCATCTTAATGGATGCCATGCCTAATGATATTGGATCCTGATTCCCCACATGCCATACCAGTGCTCACAATTGACTGTGGGCTTGCATAATTTGAACCATTGAGATTTAAATAGGGGGAAATTACTGTTTTATCATTAAATTCAATCATAAACTGCCATCAGGTGTCTCGAGAGACTGGGTAAAAATGTGAAGATGATAGCATTTAAGGATTCGGCTTCTGAGAGTCAGGGCTGGAGAAGGTGAGAAGTGGCAGACGGTGTGAAGTGCCAGTGAAAACATGGCCTGGAGCGAATGAAGCTCTCCGGTTGGGCGACCTTTCACCAGCATGCTAGTGTGGCACAGAGGCTGAGTTCATTACAATCATGTTGAAAGTGTTGCTAGAGGCCTGAACACAATTTTATCCACTGGGAGAGTGCCAAAAAGGTTAAGCCTCCTTTGTCAAAGAAAAATCTTGCCCTCTTGGCCTAATCCTGCTGTGAAACTGGGATTTGTGTTGTTTAATACATACATACATACAAAGATACATAAATACATATATATGCACTCAAATAAGTGAACTAGGCATGTGTTTGTAGGCAATGTCTGATTAAAAAGAATATAAGTTTTACACACATATCTATCTATGCATATAAATTTATATTTATCTACATATTACTGTTACGAAGCCGGGCTCCCGTGACAAGCAAGGAGCACAGACTTTTATTTTGACGTTGGTTCTTGTCCCTTGTGTTTTGTCACTTCCTGTTTTAGGCTAATCGTTTGCAACTGTGTTTGTTCTGATTGTTATGCGTATTTAAGTTCCGGGTTAGCTTTGTATGCTTGTGGGTTATTGTTTAGGATTTGGTAGGTTCTTTTGTGTTCTTGTTCTGGTTTAGTCATTCGTGTTGTTCCTGGTCTTTGGATTTACACTCTGTTTTGGATTACGCTATTTGGATTGCCCTTTGGATACCGTTGCCTGGATTGTATGTTTATTCACCGTGGTTTGTCTTTTGTATTTTCACTGCTGTTGCACATATTGTTGTCCATTTTATTTAACGGTTTGTGTTTGTTTCACGTATTCAGTGTTCATTAAATATCGTTAATTTAGTTCCGTGTCCGCGTCTTCGTAAATCACAAACACAACTGGTCCTGTAATCGTAACAATTACATTGTAAATACTGCCACACTTTAAATTTTTAAACTTTAAATTTTTCGCTTTTAAGTTTTACTTTTCTTTCTGTAAGACAGTCGTAAAAAAACATTTCACTACATGTCGTACTGTAAAGGATTTTGTATGTGACATAAAATTTGAATTTGAATTGAAGTTTACTTATGTTAAATGATTCATTCTTGTTATTTGGAACTAAATTAAGAAATAATCAAATGAATTAGATCAGCACCTGTAAATTCAATGAGACTGAGATGCTTCAAATCAACAACTCTCTCTCTGGAGTCAATGCGCGCAGTACAGTAGGTGGCGGTGATGCACCCTAACGTTTGGATGCCACAAATAAGCAGAATCACTGCGCATTCTTAGCACTGCGGGTTATTTTGTTGGCTAAATGTTTCTTATACATTTTATACTTTTACATTTTGGATAGGAGTATTAAAGTGAAGAAAGCTGTTTAAATTTAATCGGTGCCTGATAAATGTCTTGCTTCACAGTGCGATCATCTAAAAGGCTTTCCTGTAGCTCAGTGGTTAGTGCATGGCATTAACAATGCCAAGGTCATGGGTTCTATCCCAGGGATTGCACATATTTAGAAAGCAATGTAAGTCGCTTTGGATAAAAGCGTCTGCCAAATGCATAAATGTAAAAAAAAAGTTTTAAAAAAAAGTAACTTAAACAAAAAGATCCCTGTAGATTTCCTGTAGCTCAGTGGGTACAGCATGGTCATGGGTTCGAACCCAGGGATTGCACATACTCAGAAACAATGTATAGTATAATGCAATGTGTTATAAAATAAAAAATGCCTTTGATAAAAGCATCTGCCAAATGCGTATATGAAAAATGGAACAAGAAATTAATTAAACTTTGTTTTATTAGTGCTTTACTGTCATACGTTAATTAGTTAGAAGTTAGACTGACATATTAAAACCAGTTCAGGTTTACTTGATTTGATTAGATGCATAATGGGTGCTACGATTAAATCATATTCATTCAACAATTCTTTTTCAGTGTGTAATTGCTGTTTAACTATGTTTAACTAGGCACCTTATTTTTCGTTTCTTACCTCAGCTGCTAGTTATCATTAATTTTTGCCTAATTTCCCTGTTGTTTTGCAAGATTGCACATTGGGAAAAGCCCTACTGAAATAAAATTTAACTGAATTTCATTTTTCAATTTTTTACAAATCATTATAAATCAAAGACATCAAACCCAGAGACATTTAACATTAGTTAAGTAATTTGTTACCCCCTGTATAGTGAAATCTACTTTGTGAAGTATCTTGAGGAGATGCCTTGAAGATCTAATAGAAAGTTTTCAGTAAATGAAGATAAGTCTATAATACACTAAAACACTAAGAAATGGCACAGCTTTTATAGCACATGGTGTCGTGATCCTGTAATGAACTGGGATGGAATAAATGCGGGCGGTGGGTTGCCAACTGGATCACAGAAGGGTGTAAGAACTGATCCTTTACATCGTCCAAATCTAAAATGAGGGCACTCATCTGTTATATAAAGGATAGCTCCAGGACAGCCTACCAGGAATCAGACTCATTTCCAGGAATCCAGAAGCATAAAGTCATTGCTGGGGATTGGCTCTTAGTTTTATTGCAATATGAAAATGTAATGAGCTATAAAGAACTACATAATATTCAAATGAGCTGGAGGAGAACTTGCTACTTTAACAGACTATTATTGAAATATACAATTAAAGGGGGATTAATAAAGCCAATACCAACCTGAAAAGCTCCCGAGCTTTGGTGCAGTCATATCCCCTCCATCATAGATCTCCAGTGAGTCCCAGTTATGCTCGGTGGCAAAGCTCATGACTTGAATCTGATTATGACGACACACAAAATATGAAATGACAAACTACACAAGGAAAATCAAGCTGCAATCCCTAACTTTTGCCTTTCTTTTGTCATTTCTGTTAATAATTGCAGATTACGTAGATTATTTTTCTTTTAAAATAAATTAAAGTTAAATAAAGTCAAACTGATATTTTCCATGAAAGCAGACCTGGCTGCTCAAATTATAATCATTATTATGTATAAATAAACTTACCTAGGTATAAACTTACCACTGTAAGTCAGGGTAACGAGACCTTTTTAACCACTGATCTTTAATGTGCTTGCTAAATTGATCGCCATCTCTGC
>JAZGTJ010016805.1:1336-12441 GCA_036877575.1 Botia almorhae
TGCTGTTTTCACCCCATGATTGATCCCTCGCTTGTAATTCTCTCTTTTTTCTTCAATCTTAATTTATTTTTCACCTAGAGACGCAGGATGAATTGGAGGCAGTTACCAATGAGATAAAGAAACTGGCCAACAATGCTCGCAACAAACTCAAAAGTCAGTTCCAAAGTCAGATTTCCGTGAAAAATGTACAAATTGTGTTCCAGCGTGTCTTCATTTACTTTGACTTTATACATTGTGAAACGTTTTCCTGTTGTTAGATCATCACGTCACTAAATTATTTGTAAGAACAATGTTACTTTGGTATTATTTGGTAACAGAGAGTAAAAACAGAAATGTTGTCAACAGGCATTGAGCAGAGTTTGGCAGCTAACACAGAGGAGAGAATTTCAGCAGATATACGGATAAAGAAATCGCAGGTAACCCACCAACACTGTCTCTCGCAGATGTCAAATCCAGTCGTCTCTTTATTCATACGGTGGTTGTGTTCTAATTTTAGCATGCCATACTTGCTAAGAAGTTTGTGGAGGTGATGACTAAATACAATGAAGCACAAGTGGAGTTTAGGGAGAAGAGCAAAGGACGCATCCAGAGACAGCTGGAGATCAGTTAGTGACAAGCTGTTACGCAGTCCTACCGTAAAAGGTTCCTTGTTCTGTAAAGCGCAATATTGCATGCGTGTGTGAGGCAATGCTGGATTCTGTCTTACAGCTGGCAAAACCACTACTGATGATGAACTGGAGGAAATGCTGGATGGAGGGAATGCGGCAGTGTTTACAGCAGGGGTGGGTACTGTACTGTACTGTACTGTACTGTATGTCTTTATACAATGTTTTCATACAAGAATCAAGCTATATCACGAGATACAAGTTGTTATGTTATTTGTTATGTGTATTTAAAGCAACACGTTCTCCTTATCTATAGATTATGGACTCTGGCATTTCAAAGCAGGCGCTAAGTGAGATTGAGGCTCGACACAAAGATATTATGCGACTGGAAAGCAGCATAAAGGAGTTGCATGACATGTTTGTAGACATTGCAATGCTGGTGGAGAATCAGGTGCATGTTAATGTCATTTCTAGAGAGAAAAAGCAAAGATTTAGTCTCGCTTTCCGGCGCTTATGATTGCTGGGGCTCCACTCAGGTTAAATTATATAACACACAAAGTTTGACCAGTCTTGTGTTTTATTTTAATTTGGCAACAGGGAAGCATGATTGACAGAATTGAGAGCAACATGGACCAATCAGTGGGCTTTGTGGAAAGAGCAGTGGCTGATACTAAAAAGGCTGCCAAGTTCCAACAGGAAGCACGCAGGGTGAGCTTGGAAATTCTGAGCAGACCGTTGTGCCACATTACTGTATAAATTTGAGCAAAACAGTATCTGTCTCTTTCACATGAATTCAACACCTCTTCTATGTCTGTTCTCTGCAAATTCCTAACCTTTCCATTACTATCGTCACTTCCTCTCGTTGTCCTGGCCATTGCCTTTTTCTGCCTGTGTAGAAAAAGATGCTGATCATACTGTGTTGCACAATCCTGGCTGTCATTGGTGGTTCTCTGGTGTACAGCTGGCTGACATAAACTTTCCTCAAGGTAAACATTCCTAATACTAATTATTGTGATGTTCCCGAGTGAGCGGGTGAGAGTGACATCTGTGTGCTAATAATTGAGGTGTGAAATGTGTGTATGGGTTTGATTAGTTTAGTAGGTGAGAATACCAGTATTTTAGAACGGGTAAAATACTTAGTGTCCTTTCTTTCCAGAAGACATTATCTACTCCTCCAAATCCAGAGTCTCTGTGATATTGCCAATGAGCCAAAAAACACACACGTTTTTTTTGCTTTGCATGTGTCTCCCCATTGTCTTTTTGTCATTTTTTTTTCATCCTATCTTATCAATGGGCCTTGCACTGTTAAATGCATTATAGTAAAATATGATGTGCAAGCTACCTGGTTATTTTAGAAAGACCTGTGTCATGTAAGATGTATTTTATTGAAAGTTGACTATATTGTTATCAGGAAAGTTATTCATTTCATATTTTAGGATAAAAGATACATAAGAGGCTAATTACAATGTTTGTAAGGGCTCGTTTTTGTATATGACATGGGAACTATTATAGACTGCACAGTGACAAATATTTAGTGCACACTTAAGACTATCGTCGATAGTCTTTTAGGCATGTATTTGTGATTAAACCTAAGTTGTACGAATTATGTCTTATGTCTCCTTTCATGTATTAGATTTAACGACTTTTCATCTCCCCCTTTATTGTTTATTGTATATGATTTATATACAGTACATTGTAGATATTGACGGATGCCCAGTCCAATCAGTGACTGAGCGTTGATGGTTGACCAACCAGCGCCTACTTCCTGATCTTTCACCCTTGTATTGAATGAAAAGTTTTACCATGTGGAGTTACCTGTGGTCGGTCACGGGTGGTAATTCACTGTGCAGAACTGTTCGGTTTATTGGATCTAAACAAACATGAAGGAGCTCATTATGACCTTGTGTGAACTTCGTCACCGTTAGCGGACTAATCATGTAGAGGAAAATGTAGATTTCTTTCACCAGGCGGCAGAAACGAAAGCTTATATGCTGACATGGACTATGCGACCGCAAACGATGGGACGTTATGCCTTGAAAGATCTAAGGTTAGTAATGTTTATATTATTAAGCGCGTGACAAGACGTATTTACAATATTTTTGTCGCATAAATCCGGCTAAAATGAAGTGGCAGTAAATGTATTTTATGTATGATTGGCTAACAGGGTAAGACTTGCAGCGCATGTGAACCAATCTTTGTGTCGATGCTTTGATCGGCATATATCCCCAGTCAATGGAAGCGTGGTCACGTGCTCTACTACTGGCCTCTCGCTTCCGCCCCCGTGAAGTGACATCAACAGCAACCAATGAGAATAAACTGATGGCGTCTTTTTTGTATGCGATTGGATGTTTAATATTTAGTGGGCGGGACTTCGTGGTGTTTTTGTGATTGTGTAAAAATGGCGGCGAATGATGTACTATATTAACTTTGTCGTGAATTCACACAGTGGAGCTCACTCAAAACAGAAAAGTTAATGGAAAAGGCTAGCCGGAATGCACATTTTAATATCAAATAGTACACGAGGACTGTTTTAACGGCTGGATGATTACCACAGTTTTTCGATTTAAAGTCTTGTGGAAATTGGGTTTTATTTAAAACTTGAACGGGGTTAGCATACGTTGCTCGATAAATATACGCTTTCCACTTATGTTGTACTGCAATATTAGACGTTGTACATATAAGCTGTATGTATAACCAAGACCCCGTATTGCTGTGTAATTGTATTTGTTTCACGGCTGTGGAGTTTTTCTCAACTGGTTAGCGGTTGGTTAGCTGGTGCCACTGGTCGTTTATTCTTCACTCAGCAGCGCTTAGCTTGACAGCTTAGCCTTGATTTTATTAACATGGCTTTTCTTTCCACGTCTTTGAGAATTTATTCTAGTACTTTAATGTAGTATCAAAGAACAAGCTCAAATCTTTAATGGGTAGTCTTTAAATGAACGAAGCTTACGAGTTTAACTATTTAAAAAGTACATTTTCATTATAGCAGCGAACTCTAAAATACCGTACTTATGTAACGTATCGATTTAAACGGATACTGTTGTGAAGTGAGTCCCGACCACAATTGTGGTTATATTAAACGAAATTGGAGAGAGGTGCGTTGGCTGACTCGCCAATCGTCCGTGCTGCTGCGGGCAGCGCTCGCGTCTCTTCCACAATGGAGGATTGCAAACCGCGTTACAGCAAGCGACTGGTAAGTGCAGCACCATGGATACTTGAAAGATAAGATGCCTTTCAGGGTACACTGAGCATACCTTATGTATCACTATACAGATCAGGATATACGCATGATCAGTTACCATCATTGCAGAAGGCAATAACACACCAGCACTATGTTAGTATACCTATGTTAGTGTATTATAAACGTGCAAGCATTACTCCACCATAGCTGTAGCTTTTTTTGATCAGTCATTTGGTTTATTACATACCAGAGTCCATATTATCCTGTTTCTCTTCAACTTTTTATCCATTTGATAAATGTATGTTTTTTACACTGGTTAACAAGTAGACACATTTAAATGTGTCATCTGTAAGGTATTTCTCTGTGGTTTTACTGGCCCCTTTCCATTCCTTTGTTGAATACCGGACCAAATTTGCTGTTTTATCCAAGTGTTTTTGAGTACTAAAGGGACAGTATCCAAAACAGAGACTACATAATAAAACGACAGGTTTATTAAATAAAATGTTTATTTTTCTTAATTTTTATTAATAAAAACAGTTCATATTTTTTTATTTTTCAGTAATTTTTTTTATTTTGAGTGTAATAAACAATTATTGAGTTTTTTGATTTGTGTCTATAGTAGTTTAGTGTAGTGTAAAGCCATGTAGATAGACTTGCTGCATCCCCAGTCTAATCTTAGACTCCATACAGTTATGTGAAAATGATGCTGTTTATTTTGGTGTCGTGCCTTAAGAATATTTGCTCTGGTATTAGTCTGAAGAAGCAGGATGATTCTGATGGAGAGTAAGCAGGCTTGGAGGGATTGCTGTGTGCAGTCTGCCTGTTTTTGAAGAGACAGGGGAAGTGTAGGATGAATGAGCGGATTGGTTTAGCCGACCATGTGAGCAGACATGTGGAAACTGAGAGGAGAGGGAGGGGGGCACTGCAGAGGCGAAAGTATGATCGAGGACAATAGACGGCAGATTTTCTTACTTTGAGAGGGAGGAAGGAGCACAGGGATGGAGAACGGACAGGAGATCCTTACGCTTGTTGACGGAGGCATGTTGTTGATGAGAACGAGAGGGCAGAAGAGGAAGAGCGAGATTAGGGATGAAGATGTGACACTGAAGGTGCGAGGTGTGTAGTGTCTCATTGCCCTCCACAAGGGCTTCCTCCAAGCGCACTGCAGTCCAGGGCATCGTCAGAGACAGGGTGATAGAGATAAAGAGAAAAGAAAGAGGGAGGATAAATGCCTGGGGTACAGAACAGAAAAGCCAGATTTACAAACCTTGTATTCATTCTCTTGGCATCAGCTGCATCTTCCTTCTATTTCTTAATTTGTGCCATAGTTACTCCTCTTCAGTTAATTTCAACTGTAATATATAACTGTAATAATATTGAATAAGGCTGGGCACAAGTACCCAAAAACGAAGAAAGTGACAGAAGTGATTAATCATGGAATCACAATAATTGCATGACTTTTATCCTTTACTTCAAATGTTTCATGTTTAATATTGTGTTGTTATGGGCACTGGCATTCTGGGTGAGTCCTTGCCATCTGTTTGGTCATTGTGAAGAGGAGAGGTGGGATGTACACTCTGTACCCATTCTTGAATTCAAAAACATCTAGAATTGAATGCAGTTAATTGAATGGAGGTTATTTACACATTTGCAAAAGTTTTTAACTTGATGTGCTTTGAAGTAACAGCAAGACAATGTTATGTCTGTCTAACACAATTACTATGCAATTAAAAAAAGTGCATAGGCGGAACTTGCATCACCCCTTAAGTATCATAACCCTATGATTGACAAACAATATGATTAAATGGATAAACTGATAAACAGACCGCAGTGACACACAGAAAAGGGAGTAGGTTGTTTTCCTCTGGTGTGTCTAGTAAAAGTGTGTCTGTAAAAATAGTATCAGTGTATCAACGCAGCTGGATTGGGCTGTGCTCACGTATAGCGCAATTTTAGGATTGTTGTATAGCTGCATACGAATTGTACGATTTTACATACAGTGAAGAGAATGTGTAAGTTAATAGCAACAGTGGCAGGTTTTTTAGAGACTGCACAGTCATACCCAATTCATTCCATCGATTTCTCTCCCCCCTCTTTTTTGTGTTTGAGAGGGTGTGACGACAAGTCTTGTGATCGGCTCTGTCCTGCATCACCATAGAGACACTGAGCGCAGAGGCAAGGGCGAGCGGTAGAAGGTCTGATGGTTATGCTTGAGAGAATGTGTGCTTACGTGTGTCACTTCACCTGTCCTTGTAATAGTGTAGTAGTGACATCATTTGTGATGCTGCTAGTTAATAAAAGGCTTATGCTAGCTGGACTGTAGGTATATGCAGACATAAAGGAAGTCTCGTTTGTGTAGACACTTATCTGACTATGATAGGATGTATAGAAGCCCTCTAAAAATGTAAGATGTATACCTGTGTTATTAAGAGCTGGATGAAGCCCAGTGGATTGGAAGAGAATGCAGGGGTCTCCAGACATGTCTTTAAAACAGGGCCGTGTCTGGCTGTAGCAGCAATGTACATCATGCTGTTAAAACACCACAACTTATATTATAATTACAGAAAAACATTTTTGGAGTTTTATAATCTGAATAGTTGTTTTTTCTCTGCATTGTTTTCTGCAGAGCTTCAACTCTGCCAGAACTTCCTCGCAACAAAGATTGCGTATAATGCAACCATGAAAAAATTGTGTACATGTGTAACTCCCTTCGTAAGTTTTAATTTTAAGTAAGGTTGTGGACATTTAATTTACAGATGAAAGTAAGATTAGTGTAATAGCCAAAGACCAAACGTCTTTTTTCGCGATTCTAGCTTCACTTGTAAGGGGAGTGAGTCCATCAGCTGTGTATAAATTCTGCTGTTCTAATATATGCCACACCGAACAGACTTATATAAGTTGGACCATAAATATATAACAAGTATAATAACACCGCGTGCTGGGAGACTATGCATCACATTGCACTGAGCAAAGGTGCACATTGATAGACAAAGGCAATAATTAAGAAGGTTTCAATGCTGTAAATGTAATTTACACTGAATGATGGTGATGCCAAATTGATTTGTAATTGCATTGAGACTCCCTAAATCAGTATTGAGTCAATTCATGAGGCACTGCTAAAAAAATGCATGAAAAAACTAAGGATTTTCACAGATATTATGAGAATATAAACAAAAAATAAACCTTCTTAAACTGCAAGTAAGTGCAAAAGTTTGTTGTAGACATAGATCCTAATAATGTAGGTGTTCTATGTAAAACAATTTTATATAAGCAAGTTTTGTATAGTAGATTTTTAGGATTGGGCCGACCAGCTGGTTTTTGCTGAGATGATCTCCAGCTGCCACTTGAATAGTCCATCAACACGCAACATCCAGCAAGAGTTTTTCAAGAGACACTTAAAGCTTCAGTGCACACCTGGTGCGCTGCCCAATGCACACAGATTCAAAGTTTTCCAGTTGCGTAATGCGTCAAAACAGACAGAAGTGTTATTGTATGTGTAGGCTATTGCCTGTGATAAATGTGAGTTATTTTGTGTCTTCTTGTAAAAATTGTGGGCGAGTACATCTGTGAGCTCAGTGTAGGTGTGCGCTCGAATAGCCCAGCGCTCCGTATCCCCCATCTGTGAAGTTAGGCAGAGAACTGGGGTGGTTATAAAACTCCCAACATTTATCCAGAAGCATGAGTGTATGTACAGAAATGGTGTTGCTGGAATTCATTGTCTCATTCTCTCGATTTCTCGTCTTACAGCGGTCCGGCACACGCCGACGTTACCAGGACGATGTCATTTCCGATGACGAGATCGATGGAAAGAGGACATTTAATCTGGAGGAGAAGCTGCAGAGCAGCCGCTTCAACTCTGACAGAATCAACCGCATGGAGGGCAAAGGTCAGAGAGAGACAGCCTGTGTCGAAGCAGATCTTCATTAAATGAACGTTGGATATGTGCGTGTGAGTGTTTAATTTGAGCTCTTGGTTTGGTTTGTTCAGATTTCACATACGAGTACGTCCAGAGAGGGGGGCTCAGGGACCCCATCATCTTTGAGAAACCCGATGGACTTGGTCTTAAGTAAGAGATTGAATTTTCTCTTTGTCTCTATTGTTGTGTTATACTTTAAAGAATGAATAAATAAATGTAAACCGTTCTCTTGTTGCTTCTTTTTTTATTTCAGAATATCTGTTATATTTTGCTTTCCAATTGATCTGCATTTACACGTGTGTTTTCAGAATGCCAGATCCGGACTTCAGTGTGAACGATGTAAAGATGTTTGTAGGTAAGAGTTTATTGTAGATTAGGCTCTCATGTTGACTAAAACGCAGGTTCGAGTGACTCCCTTCTCTGTTGACAGGGAGTCGGCGTATGATTGACGTGATGGATGTGGCTACTCAAAAGGGGACGGAGATGTCGATGGCCCAGTGGAGGCGGTACTTTGAGACTCCGCCCTCCCAGAGAGACAAGCTTTACAATGTCATCAGCCTTGAATTTAGCCACACTAAACTAGAGAGCCTTGTCAAAAGACCTGCCACGGTCAGTACCTGCATCATATGTCAGCTATGACAGGGTTTTTAAATCTTTATCAGTCTGTGATGTCAGCCTCTCGGATTTGTTTTTGCTGTTTTGATAGGTGGACATGATTGACTGGGTGGACAACATGTGGCCACGACACTTAAAGGAACAACAAAGAGACGCCACAAATTCAATCATGGACATGCAGTACCCGAAAGTGCAAAAGTGAGCTTTTCTTCCCTCCTTCAATATAATCGGCATTTATAGTGTCAGAAAATACACTTTCTTTTTTTTAACTGGAAAGAAGAAAGTTCTTTGTGTCTTTCCTCCTTTCTTTTCTTCCCTCATTAATTTTTATGTCTCACACCCCCCTCTACTCATTATTTGTTATTTCTGTCTGACCGTGCAGTGCTTCTCTTCATACTTCAACTTTGTATGTGTTCTATGTGCAGGTACTGTCTAATGAGTACGCAGGGCTGTTACACGGATTTCCACATAGACTTTGGTGGCACGTCTGTGTGGTATCACATGCTGCGGGGATGCAAGGTCAGACACAATGCATGTAGAGAGCTTATTGATAATGACATAGCGAAGCCGTTTTCTGTCGGTCATGTTGTGGTAAGCTTGAGAGGTGAGCCTGATTGGCTGTTTCCGCTACAGGTGTTTTGGTTAATCCCACCCACACCACAAAATCTGGAGCTTTATGAGAACTGGGTGTTGTCAGGGAAGCAAGGAGACATCTTCCTTGGTGACAAGGCAACTGACTGCCAGAGAATTGAGCTCACGCAGGGCTACACATTCATTATACCATCAGGTAAGCACTAGTGTGTTTTCAAACCTAACCAGTTGGTGGGTTGACTGACTAGCTGTGCTTTGCTGGCATTAGCAGCAGTGCTTTAAAGGGGATTTAAATGTAGTTTTGAGTGATTAATTTGGACTTTCTAGCAGCACTCTTGCAACAACATCAACAACTATGAATTTAACGCATAATAATATTTTCTTAGGTTGGATCCATGCGGTTTACACACCTGTGGACAGTCTTGTGTTTGGGGGGAATTTCCTGCACAGCTTTAACATCCCCATGCAGTTGAATATCACCAGCATTGAGGAAAGGACAAGGGTGAGTCCACCCTTTTTTACTACAGAAATGACTATAATAATTACTCGGAATTACAATAATAAGAGTTTTTAAAGGGTTAGATTTGGTTAGCTTTTATAAACAATGTCATGATGCATAGATGAATAGTCTTGAATAAGGTGTCAGTTGTGTTATGTGAGGTATTTGCTCTGTTTTTGAGGTAAACTTGATCCAGATTTCTTCACAAGATTCACCCACAGATTGCAGTTTTGGCCACTGCTGGTAATTCTTCATTTCTGGTTTCCATTTCAGGTGCCATTAAAGTTTCGTTATCCGTTCTTTTACGAGATGGGCTGGTATGTGTTGGAGCGTTATCTTTACAGTCTGACCAACAACTCCCACCTCATCCCCGAGTACCAGAAATACTCTCTGGGCATTGGTGAGTAGATTCACCTCCTCATGGCATTTGACATGTGGCTTCTAATGATCACAAATGGGAATTTAAACTCTCTCTCTCTCACTCTCTCTCTCTCTCTTTGCTTGACACTAATACACAGGCTATAAGCAGGAAAGCTTAGGCTGTGAGGTTCCTAATGGCCATGTTAAAGAGGAGAGAGATGACAGCGGTTCCTCATCTCCTCCCAGTGGACCAGGGGTGAAGGTTCACCTGACTCCCTTAGAACTGGAGGGGCTGTGGAACCTGGTGGGGAAGCTGGAGGGTCTGCCTGCACATAAAAAGTGTGTGCCTTCAGGAATACACAATGCTGCCGCCCTGCTGCATGACATACGGGTCAGTGCTCGCAATTGGAGAGGGTTATTTTGATGCACTTGCTTGGATGTATCAAGTTGTTAAATGTGATGTAGGATGTTATTGGAATTGTGTTTTTTCTTTCAGGTGTTACTGAAAGAACATGCCAGTGACAATCCCAAACTCTCCTACACTGGAAAACCTATTGTCAGATGGCCAAAGAGAGTAAGATCACTGAAGTAAATGTGTTGGGGGTGGGGCTAAAAAAACCAAGAGCTCAGGATGTTGGTTTAATAACCAGCAGCTCAGGGTCAAGGGTCCAGTTTGGTTATTCAATAAAGCAAATAAAGTTTGATTGAACTGTGGTCAGAATAAGATAATAAATTGCTTCTCAGTGGCTTTACACAAGTTTTGTGACTGTGTACTCTGAACTTTTGTGAATATACATTTTAACTGAGCTTTAAAAAAACAGAAATGGCTGAATTAAAACCCACGCTTTAAAACTTACATCTGTGTCTAAGTCCTCCATTCGTCTTCTTAAGCCCTCCTGGTACCAGCCCCCTCCTCTGCCTCCACCTGTCATTCGTCCAAAGCTGGCGTCCTCGGCCATCACTCCCCGGCCAGTGAAACCAGCCTCCAACATGTCGGTCCTGCGGCGCCGACGCGTGCGCTGCAAACGCTGCGAGGCCTGTCTGCGCACAGAGTGTGGCGACTGCAACTTCTGCAGAGACATGAAGAAGTTCGGAGGCCCTGGCAAACTCAAACAGACCTGTGTCCTCCGCCAGTGTCTCGCTGTGAGTGTGTGTGTGTGTGTGTGTGTGTGCAACATTTTAGGTGGTTAGCACTAGTAATAATGTCTCATAAAATAGCCAAATCAGGCTTTAGTTTAAATCTAATAATGTCAGTAAGTTTGAGGGTTACGATTTAGGGTTTGGGGATACCAAATTAGCCCGGTATGAATCAATAGAAGACTGTGAGATGTCCTCACT
>JAZGTJ010016806.1:0-12441 GCA_036877575.1 Botia almorhae
CTGTAAAGCAGAGACAGACGGAGAAGAGGGAATCTGGCCTGCAAATACGGGAGCCATAAAAGAGTCAGATAAGGCTGTTTCATCACCCGCTTTACGCGACTGCACTCGGGTGACAGCACATGCAGAGAACACTTCGGGAAAAGATTCAGACAAAGTATCCGGCAACGAAGACACATTGGGCTTGTCCAGCACTTCTAAAATGGGCATAACTTTCCCTCCTGCCAAGTCATTTCCTAAAATGAGAGTTACTAACAGGTAAAGAGGAGCGAACTGCAACTTTAACAAAGCCTGTCACGAGATCACTTTGTAAATGTATAAGATGCAGCGGCACACTTACAATACCCATCTCAAACCCTTGCACTAGCATGCTGGAACCACAGTAAGACTTTTCTGACAACGGCAACACGTCAGAAATAATAAAACTTTGGGCAGCACCAGTGTCGTGCAGGATCTGCACCTCTTTCTGATCCTGTCGCTCACCTGTTAGTGAAATTAACCCTTTCATCAGAAAAGGCGCAAAACTACGGTCATGATCATCGTGTACGGCGTGAACAAAACCAACGCTCTTGGGCAACTGCTTACGTTTCAAAGCAAGACAATCCGCAATGACATGGCCCTGCTTATGGCAATAATAACATTCACGATCAGTTTTAGGTGTCTGTGTACTGGATTTTGGGCGAGAGGGTTGTTTCTGCAAAGGCAGACCAGATGAATGCTTTTCAATACGCGCAGACACAAACACATTCTTGTGCGTAAGCACAAATTCATCGCGAGCACAGCTGCTTGGGACACAGAGGACACCTTATGTTCGTTCAAATAGGTAACGACTCTTTCAGGTAAACAGGACTTAAATTCTTCCAATAATAACAACTCCCGCAATGAACTAAACTCAGTTACCTGACACACAGCGCACCACCTATCGAACAGTATGCTTTTATCGCGGGCGAATTCAACAAATGTCTGACCACTACCTTTCTTGTGGTTCCTGAAACGCTGACGATAAGCTTCAGGGACATGTTCATAAGCACGAAGAACTGCTGACTTTATTGTTTCGTACTGCAAACTCTCTTCTAATGTCAGAGTGGAACAAGCCTCCTGAGCCTTTCCTATTAATTTACATTGGAGCATATGAGGCCAGACCTCTTTCGGCCACCGCAAAGCAGTCGCGACACGCTCAAACGCACCAAAATAGGAGTCTATTTCGGCTTCTCTGAATTGTGGAACAAGAGCTATATGCCGAGAGACATCAAAAGTAAGCGAAGATGGGTCAGACGGCATGGAACCCTGAGGGGCTGGCGCAGGGTGTGGCTGCGTAGCCGAGCTGGCAGCGACCTTCGCAGCCTCCAGCTCGAGCCGTCGCAGCTGCACCTCCTTATCAGCCTCAATCTCAAGTCTGCGTACCTCCAACTGCAGATCTAACTCAGCTTGACGCGCCTGCAGTTTTTCCTGTGTTTCCATCTGCAGCTGGGCCAGACATACTTTCAGACGTACATCTTAGTGGCTACTTGCCCCTCGTCTCCCTCACCCGTGGAAATAGCAGGCCGCGCCTCCGCACTAGGATGTCTCAAGCTCACACCGCCATCACCACCAAACTCCTTTAAAACTTTTAGCTCCACCAAGATTCCCACAACCAGACTCTTAATCTCTTTTTTTAAGCTCTGCTTTCCAACCGCAATCTGATAGTGCCTTGCAATAGCAAGAAAGATAAACAGATGCAAATATATAAGGCACGGACGTAACATTAGGTAAATTCGAAGACTTAAGTTTTACAATGTTTTAAACATGTAATGTCTGTAAAATCATTGGTTTTAATATATGTACAAAGAGAGCTAAATAAATGTGTTTTAAACTATTTGTATCTTTTGCTGTTGTACGACAGATGGAAATATCAGTTTATATTTCCAAACATTCCTTTTGCCATTAATTATAATCTGGTAAGATATTTGTATACGAGTATGACAGTGTAAACGAGCATGACAGTGTTCCACACAGAGATCTGACCTCACCATCAAGTCTGTGTGGGATTACATGATAAACAGAAACAGCTAAGATAAACTAAATCCAAAGAACTGTAGATTCGAATTTAACTATGATGGTGGATATAAGATTAAATGTTGGGTTACTTACATCTTTCATCGATAAAGCTAAAGCCGCGTCACGAAGAAACTCGACCTCGGCTCAGCTTCTGCGAACACTAACTCCCGCCTTCTCTCAATTTATTGGCCAGTAATTCCCGTCTTCTTTCATTTGATTGGTAGCCCCCCGACTTCTGTCATTTAACTGACCCCCTCAATCATTTTAAACATTCGCCCACTGTTAGCACTGATTAGTTTGGGTGGCACCGCATTGTCCAACACGCTTATATAAAGTACATAGACCTTTGCTGCTTTGGTGTGTTGCTGTAATACGTTTGCGAGTCAACCATATTGGACCGGGCAAAATACAATAAACATACAGTTGGACGGGCGACTGTGTTTTTTATGGATAACAAAAACATTCATTGTTATGGTGGAGGCTCCAGCTTCTCTTCCGCCGAGCCACCAGAGGGAGCCGTCACCGGAATATTGAATGGACTCCATCTCCCATGATGCACTTACCCAGACTGATCACTTCCTGTTCCATCACCTGCGCTTCACTTCCCACATGCTAAATAACATTTCACCATTACTCATTGCAAAATTTTGATTTGCCACGGCATCATTACTGAGCGTTTTTCCCTGTTTATCTTGTTGGTGTTCTTTTTGTGTATGACTCGATTTGTTTTTGGTTCTTCGATTGTTTACCGCCTGCCTTTGTATTTGGAATGTGTTATTGCCTTTGGATTGTTTGCTGCCTGTCTAGACCTATGCCTGTTTATCCCTTTGCCTTGACTTTATTGTACCTGTTTGCCACTGTTGACCATTGCCTGCTTGTTGTGAAAAAATACTGCAGATGGATCTGACACAGTCTGACGTTTCGTTACAGAAGACTTTGCCGCCACAGGATCCAGCAGCTCTTGTTCAGTTGTCCACTGAACTGACTCTACAGGCCTCACAACTAGCTATGCACCAACAACAACTCAATCGACTAACCTCGCTCACCGAGGAGCTAGTCAAAGCAATGCAGGTATTACAAGTGACACCACCCGAGCTGAACCCTGTCACTACCACACCATCAACCTCTCCAGTAAGTCCACGACTTGCGTTTCCCAAAAAGTTAGATGGATCTCCAGATAAATGCAAGGGGTTTTTGTTACAATGCTTGTTGTTTGTTAACCAGCAACTTGCCCTTTATCTTAATGATTCTAGTAAGATAGCATTTGTAACCTCTCTACTTACCGGGAAGGCACTGGGTTGGGCAACAGCGGTGTGGGGCACGGAAAGATCTTTTTTCCCCACTTTTGAGATCTTCCTTCAGCAATTTCGGGAGGTGTTTGAGCATCCTACAGGAGGACTGAGCTCTGGAGAACAACTACTCACCCTGGTCCAAGGTAAACAAACCGCCTCAGAATATGCACTAAGCTTACAGACATTAGTAGCCCAGAACAACTGGGTGGAGGACACCCTCAAGCTGCTTTTCCGGAGCTCCTAACCCGGAGCTGCAGTCAGAACTCGCCTGCAGAGATGAGGGTTGAAATCTTAGTGAGTTCATTGAGTTATCCTTTCAACTGGATAATCTGATACGATCACGGAGAAATAACCTAGCACACTACCCAGTACATGCTCCCCAGATCGAACCTATGCAACTTGGAGCCACTCATTTGACCTGGGAGGAACGAGCGACATGGATCCAACATCATCTCTGTCTCTATTGCGGGGAATCCTGACATTTAAAATCCTCCTGTCCAGTCCAGCCAAGAAATGAACGCCCAGGGGTGAGTGTTAACGCAGTAGTTTTTGAAGGACCTACTAATATGTCTTTACCTGTCATGTTGTTGTTAACAGACCAGACTCTAAATACCATGGCTTTGATTGACTCAGAAGCAGCCAGTCATTTAATCTCTGAAGAGTTTGTTTTTAGACATAATATACCTTTGTTATCATCTCCTTGTTCTTTAACAGTGGAGGCACTAGATGGGAGACCGATCTGAGAAAGAGGGAGGGCTCAATTAACTGAAACCATCTCTCTACAAATAGGCAGCCTTCACCGAGAAACATTACAATTTTATGTGATTTCCTCACCTCCATATCCCATTATCCTTGATCTTCCCTGATTAAAATTGCATGAGCTTACTATCTCTTGGAAAGAGGGAGAGTTGAAACAATGGGGCCCAAACTGCTTCCAGCAATGCCTTCAGAAATTACAACCTGTTCACAAAAAAATTACCCCTGAGCATATTCCTAGACCCACTAACAGTAATATACCTTCTGAATACGAGAACTTTCCAGAGGTGTTCAGTAAGAAGAAGGCTTCTCAGTTACCCCCACATGGAAACATTGATTGCGCTGTTGAACTCAAACCCGGTGCTGAACCCCCTAAGGGCCGCATATTTCCTTTGTCACAACCGAGACAGAAGCCATGAGAACTTACATTAAGGAGGAATTAGAAAAGGGTTTCATTCGTCCATCAAACTCATCAGCCTCAGCGGGGTTCTTCTTTGTAAAGAAGAAAGATGGAAGCTTGCATCCATGTATCGATTATCAAGGCCTTAAAAAGGTAACAGTAATGTTTCGATATCCCTTGCCACTAGTACCTGCTGCCTTAGAACAGCTTCGTCAGGCCAAAATATATACCAAATTAGACCTACGTAGTGCTTATAATTTGGTCAGAATTAAGGTGGGGGATGAGTGAAAAAAGCTTTCTCCACTACGTCAGGTAATTATGAGTACTTAGTGATGCCATTCGGTCTCGCCAACAACCCATCAGTATTCCAATCATTTATGAATGATGTTCTCAGAGATATGCTAGAACGATTGGTAATCATACACATGGATGATATCTGGCCCTGGAAGAGTGGAGGCATTGGCTAGAGGGAGCTATTCACCCCTTTACAGTTCTTACTGACCACAAAAATCTTGAATACTTGCGTACAGCTATGAGACTTAATCCACGTCAGGTCAGATGGGCATTATTTTTTACACGCTTCCATTTTACTGTTACCTACCGACCTGGGACAAAGAACACCAAAGCAGATTCCCTATCCAGGCAAACTGATGAAGAACCTATCGTGCTTAATCCTGAGCCCATTCTCCCTGAAAAAATACTAGCAGCTCTGGTACAATGGGACATTAATACTGAAATTGAACAACTCAATAGTCAACACCCTCCCACCCCATCATGCCCAAAATAATCTTACATTTGTACCCGAACCCCTGCACAATCGCCTAATTACTATGGTTCACGACTCTCCCAGCTCAGGACACCCCGGCATTAGAGCCACAATTGAACTGATTAAAAATCGTTATTGGTGGCCAACATTATCATCTGGTATCATGAAATATATTTCTCAATGCAAAATATGTCAAATGTCAAAGAACCCTAGACAACTGCCAGCCGGTCTGCTACAACCCTTAGAATTGCAATTGACTTCATCACAGGTATACCCAATTCGTGAGGTAACACAACAATTCTAACAATCATCGATTGATTCTCAAAAGCATGTAGACTTCTCCCACTACCCAAACTCCCCAATGCATTTGAAACAGCAGAATTATTGTGCAATAACATATTCAGATTTTACAGGCTACCCAAAGATATTGTCTCTGACAGAGGACCTCTTGGGATCAATATCAGCCTTACATCCGGTTATCACCCCCAATCCAATGGCCAAACTAAACGGTTAAATCAGGAATTTACCAGATTCCTCAGATCTTATTGTCTGGAGCAACAAACTGAGTGGAGCAGATATTTAATGTGGGCAGAATACACCCAGAACTCTATGATCAAGTCAGCAACAGGTATAACTCCATTCAAATGCGTTCTGGGATTCCAACCACACCTATTCGCCTGGTCGGGCAAACCGACTAAACTTTCTGCAGTTACTGTATAGCTACAGAAAAGTGAGGAAGTCTGGGACAGAGTTCAAATTCAAATTTTATTTGTCACATACAAAATCATACACAGTACGACATGCAGTGAAATGCTATTTACATTAAGTCATTTAGCTGACGCTTTTATCCAAAGCCACTTACAAATGAGGACAAGGAAGCAACTTCAATCACAATAAGAGGCAACAATGAATAGTGATATAGACAGGTCTCAGGTATTTCAACACAGTATGAGAAGGATATTAATTAATTAATTCTTTTATTTATTTTAAGAAGTAGAAGTAGGGGTGTGTTAGTAAGTTAGTGTAGTGTGTAGTGTGTTAGTACCTTTTTACGACTGTACAGAAAAAAAAGTAAAAATTTAAAGTGAAACATTTAAAGTTAAAAAAATTTAAGATTTAAAGTAAAGATTTATGTAAAAATTTAAAGTGTACAGTATTTACAATTTAATATGTATATAAATATATATGTATAGATGTATAAGTAGTGCAAATTTTTGCATGTGCAACATCGGCTGAGTTAGAGTGTTATGTTGTGTGGGGATATGTCCAGAAAGTCCAGATACAGGTGTTCTGGTTGAGGGCCCGCATGGCCTGCGGGAAGAAGCTTCTCCTCATTCTCTCTGTGTTCGCCTTTAAGGAATGGAAACGTTTTCCTGACCGCAACAGAGAGAAGAGTCTATTGTTGGGATGGCTGAGGTCCTTCATAATCTTCCTGGCTTTGGTCCAGCACCACTTGCTGTATATAGTCTTCAGGTCAGGAAGCTCGGTGCGGATGGTGCACTCGGCTGATCGCACCACCCTCTGAAGAGCTTGCCTGTCCTGTTTGGTGCTGTTCCCAAACCCAAATGTTTCCCGTCAGGATGCTCTTAATGGTGCATGTGTAGAATGTCGCTGCCGGGCTCTCTTCACCAGGGTGTTAACATGACAGGACCATGCCAGGTCCTGCGTAATGTAAACACCTAGGTACCGAAAACTATCCACTCTCTTCACTGGGGTCCCGTTGATGGTGAGGGGCTGGTAATTCCTCTTCTGCTTTGTGCTAAAGTTCACTATCAGCTCCTTTGTCTTGCTGACGTTATGGAGGAAATAGTTGACCTGGCACCATGTCTCCAGGTTTTTAATCTCTTCTAGGTAGGCCATCTCGTTGTTACTGGAAATCAGGCCCACCACCACAGTATCGTCTGCAAACTTCACAATGTTGCTGGAGCTGGAAGTGGCCACGCAGTAAAAGGTGTACAATGAGTACAGCAGGGGGCTCAGAACACAACCCTGGGGGCTCCAGTGCTCAGTTGCCCACCCGCAGACCTACGGGTGGGCAACTGAGGTCTGTCTCGCAGGAACTAAGGTCTGTCTCGCAGGAAGTTGGAGATCCATCCACACAGGGATGGGCTAAGGCCTAGGATCTCCAACTTAGTGTTGAGTATAGAGGGAATTATGGTGTTAAACGCTGAACTGTAGTCAACAAACAGCATTTTGACATAATTCCCCTTCCTGCTGTCCAGATGGCTCAGGGCTGTATGATGGAGGTGTGTGATGGCGTCCTCACCAGACCGGTTGGGACAGTATGCAAACTGTAGCGGGTCTAAGGTGTCATGTAAGGAAGAAGTGATGAAGTCTCTGATGGGTCTTTCGAAGCACTTCATCACTACTGAAGTCAGGGCCACTGGACTGTAGTCATTCAGGCAGGCGGGCTGGGGTTTCTTGGGGAAAGGAACAATGGTAGACTGTTTGAAGCATGTCGGGATTGTAGACTCTTCCAGGGAGAGGTTGAAGATCTCAGTGAACACAGGAGCAAGCTGGTTAGCACAGGCCTTAAGGACCCGACCCGTGATGCCATCTGGTCCTGCTGCTTTCCTGATATTCACTCTCCTGAATGCCTTTCTCATGCTGTGCTCCGAGATGATGAACGCGTTGTCCTTTCCGGCATGCTTCTCGTGTGTGCTGCCTATAGCGCTGTTAACGCTGCTAACGCCGGTAGCACTGTGAGCTGCAGCCTCGAAGCGAGCATAAAAGATGTTTAGCTCGTCTGCTAGAGAAGCTTCCACATTCACCGATCTGGAAGATGGTGTTTTGTAGTCCGTCATAGTTCTTAGTCCCTGCCACAGACTCCTAGAGTACACACGCATCTATTACATGCAGTCAGAAGACAAATGGCTCAAGCCAATGTTCACCGCAGAACTGGTCCCAAATATGTTCCAGGCCAATGGGTATGGCTATCGACCAAGGATATACACCTAAGACTCCCTTGCAAGAAACTAAGCCCCATTTATGTTGACCCTTTTAAAATTATTAAACAAATTATATCTGTTTCATTCCGACTTAAGTTACCTGCTATTTTACATTTATGCATTTGGCAGACGCTTTTATGCAAAGCGACTTACATTGAATTATACTATACATTGTTTCTGAGTATGTGCAATCCCTGGGATTGAACCCATGACCTTGGTGTTTTTAACACAGGAAAGCCTAATTACCGTATTTCTCCCACCTTCCATATGTCACTCCTAAAACCCGCTGGCGGCCCGGTGGGGGAGACTGAGGAAGCGCCCAGGGTTCATGAACCTCTGGACTCCAGATGCTGGGATTGGTACATTACTGAACCTGGTGGACTGGGAAGGGTACAGTCCTGAGGAGAGATCAGATGAACGCAGGTGATATCCTGGACCCCACGCTAACCGAGGAATTCCACCGGGATCATCCAGGTAAACCGGCCCCTCGTTCCCGCAGAAGACCCCGGCGTCTACAGGGAGGGCTGACATTTTGTTACATTCATTAATATATGGAATTGTAGTTTGCTTTTTTCTTCCTGGGAGTGTGGAGACATATGTAATGTAATATATTTAAAGTACATGAAATTTACGTGGTCAGACCACAGTTTATTTACTGTACAGCACTATTTTTACTTAATCAAAAATGTGTCCCACTGTAACTGTAAATGTTTAACCAGACACACAAGGGATGTTCTTATAATAGTCTTTACTTATTAAAAACACGAGAAGCAGAATGGCATCACAGGTGTACATAATTTCTGTAATCGTATAATTCAACGGAGTCAATTATTCCGCTTATAATATATTCCGTTGTATTTTTATTAATGGAGATAATTTAAAGCATGAACTTAAAACTTAAAACTCACTCACACACATAGACGTACACATACTGGTACTGTCTGTCTATTAAAAAGTTGGTAACGCTATTGCTAAATTGACGCAACGTCTTCTAACTACAATACTCGCAAAATTCAGAATTAAACCGCTAAGACCTGATGCAAGCAGCAAGCATCATTTTCAGAAAGTGTTTTAAATATCTTCTCAAAATTCAACACTTACCCCTTTCTTGCTCCTTTTTGTCCTCATCTTCTTTCTCTTATTTCCTGACAAGTAGTAAATATGGGGAACTTTATGTCAAAATGATTAATGGGTTTGACCTTTGACCCTCCCCTCCCCCATTCGGGGGGGGGGGGGTAAAATGACCTTGGGTTGACCTTGACCTTTTGGGTTGTCCTTGACCTTTGATCTATTTGACCTTTGTCCTCTATGTGACCTTTGCTCTAGATTAAATCATTATTTTTTTAAATGGGATAAATATGTTTGATGTATTTTTAATATGAAAAAATGATAATGTGTATGGATAAATAGAGTGTTTAGTTTTTAAATGGAATAAATATTTTTGATATACGGATAAATGGAGTGGATAGAGTTTGTAACATGTCTCTTTTTTGATGGACAGTGGCATATGGTGAAACTTTAGCCTCTGCTGTGTGAAGGTGTCTAAATCGTGTTCACATCTGTTACAGTGGAGGCTCCAACTTCCTCTACACCACGTCAGCAGAGGGAGCCATCAATGGAATATTTACAACCTTATCTTAGACTACACTTCCCATAATGGACTGCACCTCACCGCACCTGATTACTTCCTGCTCCACAACTGATCGGCATTACCACTGCCTACATAAACTGAACTAAAACCATTCATCACTGCGAAGACTTGTTTGCCTTGTGTGACATTACTGAGCGTTTCTACTATTGATATTCTGCTGTTTTGTGTATGACCTGGATTGTTTTGTTTGGATACTAATTCTTTGCCGCCTGCCTCTGTTAGATTGTCTATTAGTTTTCTGCCTGTTTGCTGCCTGCCCCGACTCTCTGCCTGTTTCCACGTTAATGATTGTTTACTGCCTGCCTCGACTCTTGCTCAGTATTCTCTGTCTATTGTGATTTCTGCTCACGAGTGTTCAATTAAATACGCTGCATATGGATCCGAATGTCTCTGATTCATCATTACAACATCCTCGTGGGCCTCGTAACAACCATCATATTTTTAAATAGGATAAATAGGTTTGATATAAAAATAAGGATGTGTGCAGATAAATAGAGTGGATAGAGTTTGTAACAGGTGTTTCTTTCTTGACGGACAGCGGCATATGGTGAAACTTTAGCATCCGCTAAGTGTGATGTCTAAAGCGTGTTTACATCCTCGTGGGACTCGTAAAAAAGATATCTGGGGGAAGCTTTAGACTCTGCTAAGCGTGTGAATGTGTCTAAAGCGTGTTCACATCCTCGTGGGCCTCTTAATAGTTGTCATAGGGTGAAGCTTTAGCTTCCGCAAAGTGTGTGAGCATGAGTATAAAGCGTAGAGAGCGGAGAATGGTAACTTCGTACGCAGACATGGCTGGTTCAAGCTACTCTCCTAAAACACAGCTAAGAAAATGGTCCAAAGACGAGATGGAACGGTTGGGGATGGCACCGAAAAAAGCAGGCGGCAATATCAGCTTGACAAAGTTTCTTCACGAAAACAGGACCATTGTTAGGGATGAAATTTAGTTATTAGGGATATATTTAGGGATATATATTTTAAAAGATTCCAGTGTCGTGATGTTCTACATTACAGTCCGAAAAGACGTGTTTGTACCGGAAGGGGATCCCTGCCTGGATTTTGGCAATAAAGACTGGAATTTGTTTTACACTCACGCCTTGAACGACCTGAAAAAATGTCACAAAGAGCCTCTATACATTGCAGAGTGGGACGCTGTATTGCTGTGCGGTCGGGACCGCGTGGTTAGCAACCATTCCAATAAAAGGACGGATGACTGCGTTTACATTTTCTACTGCAAAGACAATAGATTCCTACACGAACGCTCAGCGTTCATCCAGAGTGCCAAACATCACGAGATGTACGAGATGAGGTTTTCGTTCAAGTGGCGCAAAGTTTATGCTTTAAACTCATGTGTTCAGCTGTAAACAAAATGTTTACGTGGTGCGATATGCTTGACGGCTACCGCGGAGTTAAAGTGCAACTGTTTCACCCTGAAAAAAGCGTGCGCGGTGATTCGTGTAGCTAGCCGTCTCCGCCCATTTACTACAGCCATTAAAAAGAAGCCAGCGAGTAACTCCTACAACAATAATGTCTCAAGACCATTATTTGGACAACAACGGCAAAGCCACTCTTCGCAACGATCCCCATTTATCCAGTGACAACGCCATACATCCTATACCATTGGACGAAAATGCACACCCTACGAAACTCAGACGCAGCAACATTATAGCTAATGCCAGCATTGATACTCATACGGGGTTTGACACCGCAGACGGATGCTTCGCCGATGTCGGATTCAAAATCATTAAAGGAGTCATAGTCTCACTGCTGCATTACCTTATCGGGAGAAAGCTCGAGGAGGACTGTCTGGGCTGTGAAAAAGATCACCCTAGTCAGATGCAACATTCGTGGCTATTTGATTCGCCCTTACACTTTTTCGATGCCCATTTTGACGAGACTAGAATAAATCTGTTCAAACGCATACTCCAAACCATCATAGCGTATGCCCTACAATGCGTTGGCTTGAAGAGGGAGCCTCTGAGGATTCAAGGAACCCTCAGGGCTATTCTCCTCAAATTAAGAGACTTCTATAATTAACCCTTTCGCGCGTACGATCACACCGGTGTGATCATTCTTGGTTAGGCTCAGACGCGTACAATCACACTGGTGTGATTAGAACGTTCAGTGAACACATGATCACCAGCTGAATTCAAACTGTGTTCAAACCTGCAATGGCGGTAAACGAGAGAGCGATGCTGCGTCCGAAATCGCATACTGCTTAAGTAGGTACTACATTTAAATATGAACGTACTACCCGACCGTTAAAAAGTACGTTCTATATAGTATGAATGTGGATAGTATGAATGGAATTCGGACGTACTACATCCGCCATATTGATGTTGTCATGTGTCATGCGTCGTCACAACAGAGCGAAAATTTACACTTGAAATGAGCCGCGTCTCCACTTTCCGCAATTTTTTGAATATGACGCCTCTTCTCCCGGAGCCTCATGGGATAGGAAAGTGTCCATGGTATGCGTACTACAGAATTCGGCCGGAAGCAGTAGGTCATCCGGGTACTTCTCGCCTACATGAAGTTCGAATACTATGAATTCGGACATACTACTCGCCTCGCATACTGTTTTTCGCGTACTATAT
>JAZGTJ010016808.1:0-12440 GCA_036877575.1 Botia almorhae
GATCATAGCAAGACGTCTTTGAGGCTAATTCAGTCAAAGGCACATTTTGCATTCCCCCGCGGTAAGGTCAGTGTCGTTGTGTATGGTCCACCAAGGGTGGTATAGGGTCCATGGCCAAGCAAAGCCAGCTGTCCCTGGTGTAAAGCGACCACTCTGTATTGTTAATATAACGCACCAGAGACAACTATTGTGGCCGGTCGTTACTTTGTGTTATGAATTTAGGGTTCAGAGAATTTTTGTCACTGTCAGACTAATATTTTAGAGTTTGTACGGACAGTGTTTCTGTAAGACTTTTCCATAGAGCTTCTTAATGCTGTGACATGGAGCTGAAGACCACCACCATTCGTTAAATGCGCTGATTACCATCATGTCAACTGCAATTGTTGTAATCATAATAGGTGCTGATAACAATTTTAAAATTGTGCATTATTATTTTTATTTAACAGTAAAAAGTAAGAATAATCATTTAACTATAATGCATTTTATAATATTTTTTGTGTTATTGTTATAGTTTAATGTATGTTTGACTTGAAAAAATTGAGTTCGGGTTGTAATGCTGAAAGTTTGTTTTTTTAGCAAAACATAATTGTCGTATATCATGATTATTCAATAGCAAACAAGTTTAATGAACTAACAAGAATATTATTTTTAGGGTAATTTTTAAGAGAAGAAACATCGCGCGCAACAACACGGCTAAGAATCATGGCATTTATATAAATGTATATTTCAAAGAATGTTTTACAGATAGCGTATTATCAAACATAAGAAGGAAATGTAAATCAGGCAAAGGTCTTGTGATGCAGGTCTTTTGTAAATTTAAGTTTTGGCTTAAGGAGAGGGAGGTCAACTTCATGAAAGGCGATCTCTGCCAGCTTCCCGTTTTGCTCCTGTTACCCGGGCATCCCGTGCGCAAAAACGCAGCTTGCCTTGGTGATATTTTTTCCAAGGTCCGGTGTCATGGCATAACAGTATTTTCTGAGAGTAACTGCGTCTTTTGTTAAATAGGAGAATGAGGAGCTTCCCGAGGGGTCAGTCTCTCTTTTGGTGCTCAATTGAACAAGATTTTATTTATTTTTTAACCCTGCACGCGTGCGCGCCTTTGTGCACTTGTTTCCCCGGATCCTGTTTGGCTGCTGAGAAGTTAAATGATTCGCAATAGACACCAGTTGCCTTGTCGAGGGTTTCGTCAGTACAAAAGCTGCTGCTTTCGCACCATATGCTTAATGGACACAGTCGTAAAGAACATAATAAAGGTAAAACGTGGTCTTTTAAAAGTTGGAAAGGTTCCCTTTATGCGATTTTAGATGGGGTAGACTACGTGCGCACGAACCCAAGCGCGCCTCGGCATTGATTCGCTCTTTTCTGGGGCATTGCAGCCACCACGTAGCGTGTTTCATTACAACATAAGCTTTTCATCGCCCGGCTTTGTTCTGAATGAAAGTAATGCTGTGAATTAAAGAAATGACAATATTTTCTATCAGCTTGAAGGTCCAAGAGAAGGGCTCTCAAGCCTGGCAAAAATCAGGCACGTCATTCATCATGTCACCCCGCACCTGTGGTCCTGGCATTCAAAGTATACAAACCTATTCTTATTAACCTTAATTATTCAAAAACGACACAATGGCTGAAATAGAGCAGGTTGAAGTCTGTTTGGTCGTAAATGTCTCTCTGAAGATCTCCAAGGCTCTTTGTAAGTACGCGCGCGCTCCTCTCTTTTCAGACATGAGTAGCCTTGGAGTTTTCAGTTTTCAATCGTAGCATCTGCTTAATCTTACGGATCAAAATATGGAGACACCAAACATATGCAATGAAGGATTTGTTAAATCCGCGTAATGAGTTATTAACAGGAGAAAACAATGGAGCTGGATGGCGAGGGCCTTATGTTAACGGAGTCACTTCACGAAGCGCCTGACACGACTCTTCTCTCTAAATTAAACCGTGTTCCAAACGCCAGGTGATGGCAGGAAAATCAGTGTCCTTAGGAGGCAGCGCTCCAGTCTCTCTTTTCTGTACGTGAAAAATCGGTGGACATAAATTTAATGGGTCGATCAGGGCGCGGCAATGCGTCTATTGCCTGTGGACTTGGAGCACAAAACAATACTGTTTGCTGGCTCGCGTTAAGGCCCTAACTCCGGGTGTATAATTGAAAATGTGTTTTATTATAACACACGTCATGCTTTACTGTTCGCATATTGTGTAAGGACAAAAGGTAATGGTACATTAAGGACAAGAAAACCATGCCAACACGTCTTGGAGACGTTGTAGACGGAGACGGGCCTCCCTCTTTGCTTGTTTTAAGCAGCTGCTGTCCAGGACCCAGACGCACAAAAAGAAGTTTGAAATACCAGGTGCATCGAGGAAAAAATCGACAGGGACGGACATGTTAAAGCTTGGGACGTAGCCCTAGCAATAAAGATATCATTTCAATTGTCTGGCGCTTCAGCACCGTGTAAAACAAGGGGCGCCTGGACAGCCTGTACTTTGGCAACAAAGTCCCCCCTACATCCGGGGTGCATGTTGAGCCCGGCTTTTTCAGTCAGATTCAAGCACCTGTTAGCCCGTGTCCTCGCGAGATAGTACAAATAATAAAGTGATATATTTGTTGTTTTGAGGATCACACTGTACGCTACCCCCGGGGGCGATTTGGACATGGGGATTTAGGAGGGTTTAAAGGGTTTGCGTACCGGGGATTTGGTGAAGGTTTGTTCATGCCGGCAGCTGGCACCCAAATGCCACTATTAACAAGCACTAATGAAAATGCTGTAGACTCCAAATATCTTGCCATATTTTTTGCAAGCGGTAATCCGAATATGAGGTTATTTAGGGCTTGTGAGAAGCTTGATAGGCGTCGTTCCCAGCCAACTCTTAGACTTAACGCGGATTGTACATTAAGAGATGACACTGATAGTTCTAAACCAAACTTTCATTGATAATTAGGTGTGGACTACATATGGTGCTCTAAATTAGGATGATGGTGACGTCAGACCAAATGTAACTTCTTTTTTAAGCTGCTGTAAACTGTACATTTTACGCTATTACAGTTTAGCCGCACAGATAGTAATGCTTTTTGATTAAATCAACACAAGCAAACATGAATTGTCTTGAGGGAGGAATACAACTTAACAAAAGCAATTCAACTATTTACAAAAATTACGAAATTAAATAAAATCACGAAATTAAATTTTAAAAGTAATTAAACTATTTAATCATTACAGCGGACAAAACTGCACAACGGACATGAGATCGCCATAAAACAAACAAAAAACAAGTGCAACTATTGTAATGCGTGACTAGACCATCACATTACACTATTCCAGTCCACGGGTAGTCACAGTAGCGGACTGTCGCTGGAGAACACATAATAATGGGTATGAACCTGACAACCGATAAATGGTTGCCTTTTAAGCTTTGCCAAAACCCCAAAGTGGCAAAATAGAAACCTCAAAAGATCCGGCGCATCAGCCTTTATCTTCCGCTCCATCGGCGCTCTTCCAAAAGATGCTTAAAGGTTTTGTGTTGTGGCTGTTTTTAAAAACAGTCGTTCAGTAGCATGATGTGCCTAAATACAATGATGGTGGGATTTTTTTCTTTCCGTCCTTCTCTCCTTATCAAATTGAAACACTACCACGGGCAAAAAGTTGTAATCGCCATAGGACGTTTGGGGTCTTTTATCTTAGTTAAGGCTGACTTGCTATCATTTGACTTTATAATGAGCGTAATGAGATTACATGGTTTTAGTGCTGCACCCCAGATAGCAGAAATGCACTCGTTTAATGAGGCGCTAATACGTGGAAAGGTTGGATTATGTCGATCATTTAAGATTTCATTTAATTATCAAGAACGTTCACAATAGGATTCGCGAAATATTGCTGACGTTAATATCAAATGTATGTCCATATAATACATTCACATAACTAAGTAAATAAACATTAATCTGTTATATTTTGATGGCGTTAATGTCTCCACTAATTGTATCTTTGCGCACAATGTGTATTAATGAGTGTATTAATGACACGGTCTAAACTATAATCAAGAGCAAACATTACATTACATTAAATATAACTGAGGCATTTATTGATTAGAGTATTAAATAAATACCTGTGATTCTTGTCCATCCGTGATATTAGCCTCCACGCGCTCTTGAAGAGTTTACGTTGGACATGTGGACACGGGCATGTGTTTGGGCGACCTCTTAATAACTGCGAGAGCTGACGTAGACGTCTGCTACATAGATCACAAGTGGATACCACGGGAAAATTTTGCCTTGGAGCACCTGCAGTGTACCCAGGCCAACAGCCCAAGGCACAAGGAAACGTCATGCCTCTTTTAACAATTTAGAGACGCGCGTTAAACTACACTTGTTCCTCATATTTATTTTTCTCACTCTGACAATCACTCTGTGGGTCCCTCAGTTGATGCGTCGTGACGTCTTTCAGCTGTTGTTTCACCGTATTAAAGGCACCACACCTCACTTGGGAGCATCTATTCAGAAAAAAGTTTGTTACAGTTAAACGCGCAATTTGACTCTTTATTGTAACAGACGTAAAATTAACCTGTCCACATGATGCATATGATATTTATCACATATTACATATTGTTATTATATTGTAAAGAATTATATTGTATACCAGACTGTATGGTTGCCTAAATTATAATTATTGTAACGCAGACTTTAACCATAACAAAAACAAAAATGAGGAATACGCAGAAAAGTAGTCTAGAAGCACGCGGGGGAAACGTGGATCTTTAATTGATGTCTAGCTGGAAGTAAACAAAAACAATGGAGATTGGGGATTCATTTAGTCTTAGGAATTGATTTGTATATGATTGGTAATATTAAACAGTAGGAGATGCAAACACAAAAGTGAGTCATTAGACAAATTTATTGCGTCATCAGTATAAATATAGACGATTTTACACGTTCGGTTTGTATAAAAATATTCTTTGTTTGACAAAAAAAACGTATTAAATTAAAAATATATTACAGCACAATTAAAACGATTAAATATATTGGACAATAAATGATTGCCAGTGTCTTTATCTTCCATTCAAACTGAGGAGTTGTACAGATCACGGTAATATTTTACAAAGAATAAACAAACTTGGATCTATCCATACAATTTAATTGTACACAACGTGTATACACATATATGCTATTGTAGCACAATAATGGAGCTGCTTTAGGAAATGAAATTAAAAGGGGGTTCATTCTCTATATTGTTTATGGATGATTTTAAGTGCAACTTCCGTGGGTCCTCTGGTGTCCAGACTTTTGCTGTTCTAACGATGTTCTGGTCTTTTAACTGCTTTTCATCAGTCCAGGAAAGAGAGTGGCCGGCGAGAGGCGGCAGCCCGTAGTCAGGATCATTTGGAGACGGGGATCCTAGAAAAGACGGACAATGACGTCATTTTAACAATGACGACAACAAAAATAATAACAATCATATAAAAACAAATAATAATAATAATAATATACAATGCTAATATACATACTTGTTCCTCTGTGACAAATGATGACTTTTTTAGGTTGGTTTAAAACGTCATTGTTTGAGTTTCGAATTGGCATGTCGGACTGCACAAGTTCTGCAAGGAAATTTATATAGCCGATAGCGAGCCGTAAGGTGTCCACTTTTGAAAGTCTCTTCTCGTATGGCAAAGTAGGTATGTGAGATCTCAAACCCTCAAAAGCGTCGTTGATGGATTGCATCCTCCGTCTCTCACGGACGTTGGCGGCTTGACGCAACTGTTGCACCTCCGCTTCGGATCTCAGGCGCCTTCGCCTCTTTAATAAGGGACCGTCTCTGTGAGGGGACATATCCGACGTGCTGTCAGCGCACTCGTATGAGAAAGTCGAAGAGGAGGAGGAAAAAGAGAAGCTGCCAACGTCACAATAATCTCCATCCTGGCATATCCGGCTGTCCTTGTAATACTCTTGGATTTGATTCGTTAGAAAATCAACATCCTCATCTAAAAAGTCATCTGTATCTAAGTGATCTCGGGAAGAATGGTCCGTAAAGAAGTCATCGTCGTCGAAATAAGGGGAGGAGAAGGAATCCAAGCCAGTGAATGGATCCAGCACAGTGTCCATTTTTTTGCGCTGTGCTGGTGTTGCCCAGTAACAACGATCTCTTCGAACCGACTCTTCGATCTTTCCTCTTGATGCTCAAGAGTTAGTTCAGTTTGAAAAGCGGCACGCGAGGACTCTTATAACTACATCCATAGTCGCGTGCCATTGACCGTATGCGCCAACCAATCAGCTCTAAGCATCCCCCAGCGCCTGCAGCCGAGGCAGCTCACCTTAGTGTATGGCCATCCCCTAGTACACGCCCCCAAAGCCCAAAACACTGAGGCACTAAATTGTCCACAAAGAGATCGTGGTACTTTATATTCCCTATTTTGACAACTGTATTAGAAAAATCACCCCTCCATCAGTGTCCTAGTCAAACCTGAATAAATAACCCGATGGAGTTTAAACGTAGCCGTGATAAAACGTTGCAGAAAACAACATTTTGAGAAATTAAATGTCACGAGAGGGCAGCATGATTAAATGACCATATCTAACTTTTTCCTGACATACGATATGAATGATATAAACGTTGCATGTGATAAATATACACCAATTGTCACGTGTAACTCTCGGGTTTTCTAGATGTTGAACACCCTCACTCCTAATTACTGACAAACGTTGGTTTTGTTTGCCCGTTTGTCTGTCTACCATTGACAACGAACGCTTAAAGTGCACAGTTATCACATGTAATTAAGGGGTCAGAGAGGTAGGCCTCCGTGCTGTTGACCCCGTCACCTTGAGGCTCCTCTTCAAGCAGGTAACCACGTCCTCCATTGAGTGCCCACCATTCGCGTGCGGCGAAGGCCCTTCCGTCGGGCTCCTAATTATCAAGACATACAGCTACGTTAAAGCCCCATTGGCTGTCCACGAGGGCTATACAATACAGCACAAACATTTGTGTATGAGTGATGTCAGTGAAAGGAGCTGTCATTTAAGAGGCAGAAAGGGTAAAGAATAGGTCTCTCATCAATCATGGGTCTGTCCGCACGTTTGTATCAAAGCACTGGACACTCGCCTGTTCAAGAGACAATCACAAGAATGAGGCAAGAAATTCAGTGGCAAAGCGGGGGCGTTTTTAGCTTTCAATTTGAACATCTCATAATCACCCTAAACGATTGTCTGCGACAATACAAGCAGGAAGAAACATTTAGATATAAAACAAACAAACGTAAAATTGACTTTGACTGAATAAAAAATAATAAAAATAGCGATTTGAAATTTACAAGAGACATTTTCAGAGTGAGATACTCATTAAATTTGCTATTGTAGCTGTTCAGCCAAGACATTTAAATTCAACACATAGTCCATATCCATTAACCAATATAAATGAATTATAATATATAGACTGTTATAGACTGTCTAACAGGTGGTTTTACAAGTATTTATTGATTCGCAGATTTTATCCACAAATATCTTCTGGAACGAGGTGTAGTTTGCACATGTTCTGTTCTGTTCCAAGCGGCTTTATTATTAATAATTTCTTACTTATTAATAAACTTATTAACGCAGAAAGACAAACGTAATATATTCTCTAAATGTTGCTGTTAAACTAAACATTGTAAATAATATTTTCGCTTAAATTAAACTTGGTTACATTTAAAGGTTTTATTTACTTAAATATTTTACGATTATTATTATTAATAATAATTTCAGTAGGCGCTTTAAAGCTACGATCAGGTGAGAGCTGCACGTCTGACTAACACATTCTCATCGATTTTCAGAGAACAGGTTTGGCATATCAATAAAGTGAGTGTTTAAAGTCTTAAAAGCACTCATTATACAAGACCTTCAGTAACAAGAATTGATATACCAGTGGACAAACGACAGGCAGCGGGTATGGTTTTATTATGTAGGGGGCTGGTACTGGCTTTAAAAGCAGTGTGCCTCACAGTGGTCGCCAATGGGGAGTTTTGTAAGACACCTCACAACAAATTACGCTGGTACCTGAGATGCTAACTGGTCGGAGCCCATAAACAACCCTTATTCTCTGCTATTCAAATAAAGATGGAGGGGGTCACTTTGTTTTTAAAAGGCAGAAAAGGTCTGGTGAGTGTATGGTTGTTGCACCCCGCTGCAAGCTGCAACGCGAGGGACAATTCGTGGGAATCACACCACTTGCGCGCCTTGCGCTCAAAGAGACCCACTGCCGGCAGTGAATGAAGAGAGCCGCCGTACAGCTTGTATGCTAAACACGCATTTACAATATTTAAAAGAAATGTTGATAAATGTTTCTTTCTTTGAAAGAGGAGTGACAATTCATTATTAGGGTGGGGGGAAAGTTCTCTGGCGCAAACGTCTCGGATCATATTTCCCAACTTTAAACATTCAGCCATATTCAACATATGCATGATCATACTGTGTATTATTATCAGTCAGATTATATACAATTTCTCGTCACTCAAAATTCAAGTGCAGTGCACATAAGCGCAAAAGTTGCACCCGTAGGCCACTGTGGCGCGACACAGGTGGCACCTGAGCACCCACCGGTTGTTCAGCAAAGCGACTCATTCAGCAATTACGCACAGACAGGACCGTGACCGTCACCTTTGCGCTATCAATTAAGCAGTGTGACATATAGCAGAGGCCGCGGCGGATGCAGACCTTGAGCTGGCATGGGAACAGCAACACGTGGATCTTCTGAACAGACATTACAGCGATGAGCATTATAAATGAGACGTCTTATTTCATAGGTCACGGTGCATTACAGTTCACGAGGCCAGCAAAGGCTACAGGAGCAAGAACTGGAATACGTTAGTACGACTGTTTAAATATTAAACAGATAATCAGCACAACGTCATACTATTGATATTATAATCATAATTGTATTAAGCGCAACAATATTTTTACGAATAACTTAAGTACCTTTGTGAATGATTAAATAACTTGTTTTTTAATAAAACATTTAATATAAAACATTTTTGTATTAACGAGAGGAACAAGTTACACATTTTTAAATTAATTCCTCATATAGGAGACAACTGCTGATAATCCGCGTTTATTTCTAGTGTCAAACAGGATTAGAGGAAGGATTAGATAACGGGGAGATTAAACGAATCAATCAATTACAATAATTGGGCTATTTAACGACCTAATACTGTGATTGAGAGTTCCAAGCCTGTTGAACCGCTGTTTTGGAGGACATGATTTTTGACTCGGCTTTCTATTTTAACCACTTTGTGGGCCATTTACAAAATCTGTTTTCCAGACATTAACAACAAATGATCAACAGTTGTTGAAACAATAGCCACGCAATGGCAGCAGGTTTGGCCCTCGTGCGTGTGTATAATATAAAGCGGTAAAAGGCACCACACTTTGTCGACGCGCCCGTCAAGTGGCTTTCATTGTTGATACACTTTACATTTATTGACCCGGTATTCAAAAAGAATGACTGGTAGACAACCATTGACGACAGGAGCCGTGCGCTTTTACGGTCCCTTATGAAGGGTCACAGAAGCGCAGGCTGCAGAACACTGGCGATCCCTGGGAATCCAGCCACATGCGCCAGAGCAACAGGAGCTGCGAAAGCGCACCGAGCGCCCGTCCTCCAGCTTGCCAGACAAATTAGAACGGCCGTCGCGGGGTGTTTAGAGATTCCTGCATTCAGAACAAATAAAGTGCTCACGTCCCACGTAATATATTGTTCCGAATGTATTCTTATAATGACAGCAAAAGCGATTTAGATGTGTCAGATAATCTCAATGCAGCCACCGTAAGATTCTTTGTAAGAAACACGGTGGCTACTCAAATTCTCCTTTATTTTCCTTAAGACCACTGAAGAATTTAAATGCTTTTATACAGCATCGATTAACCGCATTTACGTATTCATACATGCAAAAGATATCATAAAGATATCATACATGTTAAGCTGCTTTGAAACAATGACAAAAAAAGCGCTATATAAAAAGTTGACTTGACGTATTCGAAACAGCGGAATGTAGTTAGAAACGACAAAAAGACACAATCCGCTCAAACGCGTAAACATTACCTATAAAAGTGTTGTGATTATTATTACGCGTATCCCTTCAGAGATTACGGTTATTTTTGATTCACTACATTCTAGTCTAATTGATTTTTATCTGCGTTAATCTGAAAATACGGCTGCCCGCAGGCTGTTTCAGATTAGTGAGGTGTTTTCCTCAGTAGCGTCCAGCAAATAAACCTTTGGCAAAGGGGAAAGCGGGGGTTAAGGGTTTTCCCTCATCAGGCGGCCTGTATGGTCCCACAGACATTAATTAGTCATTTTCCCATTTCACTTCATTATGCTTCGTGCAGTGTAGGTTCAGTAGCTAAAGGTTCAATTTCCCGTCTACGAAAATGTCAGTTATTTTACCTGTAAAAATTATACCGCCAAACAAGTACGGTGCTAAACTATCGTTAGATTAATTAATGTCCGTCCAAGATGAATGCATTTTGTGACAGAAGCGGTTCTGTATCTGACATGCAGAACCCTTCAACTTAGTAGGTGACATCCTGAGACAAAGTGCACAGACGGACGTGTAACGTTGTTGGCCAGTTCCACAACAATCACAGTCACTAATTTTTGTGCATTTTCTGGTTACCGGTCATAAACTACTACAAAGTTCATGTATAAAATAAAACACCCATCGATTATTTATAATTATCCATACTCTAATTTGAACAAACTACGATCCCACAGATCTACTCATACATCATATTGGCAAAATGTTCGTAATTTAAAAATAAAATACAGACTTATACTCGTTTTGATGCGACCTTAATGAGATTTAAAGTGAAATCTCCACCTCATCCTTAATTATCAGCAGCGATCATTAAACTATTTTGCAGGATCTATGCGGTCATCTATACAAATCGGTCTTATTTATGCATTTTATTATCTCTCTATTTTTATAAATAAAAGTATCCCAAGTATTAAAGTCAGCATAGAAAAAGCAGGCTCAGGTGTAATTTTGTAGGTTTAAAGGTGATTGCGTAAATTGACCTCCGGATTACTCCAGACAGAGCAACAGTACACCTTCAACAACTTGTAATGAAAAAGTAACGATGTTACGATGCTTTGGGAAACAGCCAGCCATCCCAAGATATCGTACAAAAGTTTTAACGATAATGCTTTTCTTACTTAAAAATGTAGTTTTGTTGAGGCTTTGTAGAGGCCAAATGAATAAATGTAAATGGATTTAATTAAAAATAATAATAAAATTAAACGTACATGTTTACACACAACAATGGTTTAGACAATTTAGTAATTTGGTGCAAGGCGCTTTAGTGCTTTGTTGCTGGATCATCAGAGACGCCTAGTGTTAGAAGAGGGTACTGCAGCATTACAGGAAAAACTGGATGCATGCAATCTGACCCTAACAATAATATTCAATTGACTTTGTTTTACTTATTATATATATATTACGTTGCAATAATAGACGATTATTAAAACAGTCAGTTTGGTAAAAAAAACTCTGATGGTTAAACGCTCCACACACAGTACAGTAAACACAAACATTTTGCCAAGACATACAATGCCAGTGAATGCTAAATTTACTGTTGCTCTATAGCATTATTATTATTCCCAACCTCTTTAGCCTTAAGTACACCCCACAACCTCATCAACAGCTGCTTTTACACCTGGTAGTTCTAAGAACTAAGTTATTGGAACCAGGAAGATCCTAAACCAGGAACCAGGAAGAACTAAATTCTCTCTTAGGTAATTTTCTTGATTGCATTCGCACAGGAACTTAGTGTACTGAATTGTGAGTGTAAAAACAGTCAATTAATCTCCGGACATTGACCTTGTAAGTTCTGAATTTATGTTTGTCGCTTTTAAGAACACACCAGATGTGTTTATATAACCAATGTAATTGTAAAAGTTAAAACACTAATATTTAAAAATGAATTATTTGAGCATATTTTATCGCATGATTTGGAATTGAGTAGGGTTGAGGTCTTAAATCCTTGCTCAGTTTGTAACGCTTGTAAAGACAAAAGTTTCAAGAATTTATTCTTTGTTCATTGTATGTATGCACGTATAATGTCTATACATACAGTACAACATATTCACAATATGAGGGTGGCATGACAGATCACTAAACAGAATCGAAACCGTAAAAATAAATCCTAAATCGTTAGACAAATAAATAAGTACATAAAATAAATTATAGTATAAATCAGATATATATATATATCTATAGGACTCATATTGTGTCTGCATGCTTACAGGAACAACCTCATTACTGTTGTCTTGTACAAACAATATAGACTAAAATAAGACCAAGGGGCTTTGAGACTGTACACAACTGAGGCTATGAGGCTACTAAACTTTCTCCAAAAAAACAAAACAAAACAAAAATAAAGATTGTGTTAACCAGTGAAATTAGGAAGCACTTTTATATACACACACACA
>JAZGTJ010016809.1:0-12439 GCA_036877575.1 Botia almorhae
TTTTTTTTTTGCTCCAAGCTGGCTTTCATGTGTTTTGCACTGAGGAGAGGCTTCCATCGAGCCACTCTGCCATAACTTTGTCCCACCTCCGCACAGGATCTCTGAAGCTCCGTCAGAGTTGCCATCTGGTTCTTGGTCACCTCTCTTACTAAGGCCCTTCTCCCAAGATTGCTAAATTCGGCTGGGCAACCAGCTTATGGAAGGGTCCTGGTTGTGGCAAACTTTTTCCATTTGAAAATCGTGGAGGCCACTGTGCACATGGTAACCTTAAAAGCAGCAGAATTGTTTTTGTAACCTTCCCCGATCTGTGCCTTTCAACAATCCTGTCCCTGCTCTCTGCAGGAAGATCCTTTGACCTCATGGCTTGGTTTTTGCTCTGATATGCATTGCCAGCTGTAAGGCCTTTTATAGAAAAGTGAATGCCTTTTCAAAACATGTCCAATCAATGTAATTTACCACAGGTGAACTCCAATCATGGTGTAGATACATCTTAGCAATGATCAAGAGCAATGGGAGCCACCTAAACTAAATTTCAAGTGTCGTTGCAGAGGGTCTGAATTCTTAAGCCAATGTGATATTTTACATTATTACAGATACTTTTAAATGAAAGTAAAATGTCTGCCGCATTGACATATAAAACATATTTATTATCACATTATCTGTTCAAAGATAATTATATCTACCACAAGATGGAGACATTTATTTGAAAATATGTTTTTTATGAGGCTCTGATAGACATAAATGCATAAAATCGTAATACAACTTGTATTAATGTGTACACTTTGCTTGTACAATTAGCATCTAGTTGCACTTTGCGGGGTGGAGTGACAGTAACACTTGAAGGTTTTTTTAACAGGAATTTAAACAACATTAAAAAAAGGAAACATCTTGAATCAGTAGATGAATTTATCACTTAATTTATACACGCATCAATCAAATAGCATTATAGGGATATTTTTTAAAAGTTCTGTATTACTAAAAATAGACATAAGTCATTTTAGAGATGTAATACCACATTCAAAATGAAGTTTACTTTAAACGTAAGTAATCTATTTTAGACGTAGATTATTATTATTATTCGTTATTAGCAAGGCAGCGATGAAAGGTCAGACATTTTTAGATGGTCCCGTTTTCACTGAGATTTCTGGGGAATAGGAGCTTGGTCTCAGCACTCCAGACACTGTCACTCAGCAGCATACCACATAACAGTCAGTGCTCTTAGTCAATGGGCGGGGCTTCAGGAATGAAAAAGGTCTGACTTAATTATATCATTATATACATCCAAATAGTACATATTTACAAATATACATACAAATATCTCTCTCTCTGTACAGTTATACATATGTTCAGTTGTTGCCTCAATAATCATTTAGACTTGATCTAACTCGTACAAATTACTTTTATTGGTGTAATCTAATGAAATCCGTTTGATTTAGTCATATTAAGTTACATATTAAGTTATATATAAGTTCAGTAATATTAAAAAGTTATATTTTTGATGAAAATATTTTATTTAAATATTATATAGTTTTGTCACCACGTGAAGCAAAACATTGCATTAAAGGAATCAATCTGGAAATTTGTTGAGTTTTATTTAAAGTTTGGGTAGGAGATTTTTTCCAGAAACTTATGTGTTATGCTGGATGAAAGTCTCTTTACATCCTAATAGCAATCACTTAGTAAGGTGGTCTAAATATTTTTAAATATTTCAATATACATCTTATGTGGAAGGTGCAGGAACATAAAATATTCTTCCAGTCATTGCATTCGGTCTGATTACCTGTCAAACTATGTATGCATTCATGTGTCATGGAGAGTGCTCTGAGGGGATCTTAAGCTTTCAAGCTAGCTTGCTATTGCTAGCCTTTTATTGTAATTATTTGAGTATTATGGTTGGTAGATGAATGTCTCCAAGTTGGGAACAAAAACCTCAGGAAACAAAGTTCCACAGGGGCATGACTTTTATCTTAACCAACTCTGTAGATTGCATATCTTTACACTTACAAAAAGTGCCAAAACAACCATAAACATTCATTGAAGTACAAGAACACACACCAGCATAAGAATTCAATGTTTAATTCAAACACATTGTTTTATTTAGTTATTTTTGATACAGCACAGAAAAACCCTTTTTATAATAAGGATAAGGTTAATGATTTTAAATCTTTTTAGGTTTAGAGACAGATTTGTTACAAAGCATGGTGATGCAGGCGATCAGGTTTGTATACTCTTGGAAGTCCAAAGTTCCATCAGCATTTGTATCCAGATCCTTAAAGAGCTTGTCGAGAGCTGTCTTGTCCTGGGTGCTCTGTAACAAATACAACATTCACATAATTCCTATCAGATCAGGAGTCCATTAGAGGCAGAAAGAGATGAATACTTACTGTTTTATTACAAAAGATCTGCTTTTTTGTTCAAAAGGTCAAGTAAAATGTCAAACAACAATAGTTATTAATTTACAATTGTAATTTACAATGTAAACAAAATAGTAGTGTTTCTTACCCCAAAAACATCACCCATCTCTTTAGTGATCAGTTCCTTGAACTCGCCTTTTGACAGCGTGTGCTTGTCTCCCTCCTTCCCGGAGTATTTATGAAAGGTTGCGATCAGCATTGTCATGGCTTTCTGAATCTCAGACATGTTGACTAGAGAGAGAGAAGAAGAGAGCCAGAGCACTTAATGCTCATCTCCATTCACAAACTAGGTGTGCCAAAAACAATGCATTCATTACCCAAACAAACAAAAAGGGCATGAAAAGGCAATGTGCACACAACACCCGAATCTTTCTCTTGAGTCTTGACAATTAGTATTGGAGAAGGTAAATGGAGGGCATAATAAATGCTGCATCCTGCAACAGCACAGCATACAGAATGGGGTCACACCCCTTGTGTTGCCCCCTGTGCAACACGAGGCAAAAGAAGCATGGGTGAAAGTGAGAGTTGTAAGAAAGCACAATTTAGCTAATTGAGCTGTTGTCTAAAAATCTCCACCAAAGATATCCACCAATCAAGAGACATTTGGGAAGAGAAGCAGACAAAAATAGGAGCTTAGCAAACTGAATCAAGTATTAAAGCAAAATAAGGAAGCAAAGAATGCCAGATGTCAATAATATACAAATTTTCACCCAGCACACTTTGAAAAAAAAAACATAGCAGTAGACCAGAAATGAGATTAACTACAGTCGAAGATTAAATGCTTCATTGTAAAGCAGATGGTAATTGATCCTAATTAAATCCTGATTAGACACATTTTATTTTATAAAAAGTCTGTTACTTAAAACAAATCTATTAGGAGCAATAGCTCACTAGACAAAAACTCACCTTAGATTTGTGCAGAGTTCCTAACAAGCAAATAAGTGAGGAGAGTGATAGCGAGGGAGTGAGGGCTGGGACGAAACACTGAGTGTTATATGCAGAGAATGCCACACCCTCTAATTGATCTCCTCACATACACAACCCTTAACACGCATACACCCACATACACATCTCTCTCTTGTTCTGTCTAAAGCTCTCTCGCTCTCATTGTTCATCCCCTTAAACCATATAAACCATATTAAAAAAGGTTGCTCCAAAAAAAAGTCTGACTTGGCTTCTCTTGTTCTTGTGAAGACTTTAACTTATCTGGTTAAACCTGCTTTTAACCACAGACTGTAACAGCAAAAACATTAGATTTGGGCCTCCAGGAGAGTTCATTGTCAAAATTTGACTCTTACTTTACAGATGCAAGTTAAGTGTTTCTGGTGAACCACATTTATACTCATTATAGGGAAACTGGACCCAGCAAACCTAAAAGCACAGTAAAATAATACTACACTAGTACAAATACACCTCTGGCAGTTAACATGTCAGTTGGTAGTGGGTCATTAAACCCATGTATTATTTTTTGAGACCTACTTGTATCTGAATAGTATAACAGTGTGTCAATTAAAAGAAATGTAAACCACTCTTTTGTTAAAAACAAAGTCTGTGTCATTATTATGGGAAACCAGGGTCAGCTGCACTGGGGCGAACCAAATTAGATCATACCTGTCAACATTGGGATTTGAAAATAAGGGAAATCAAACTGCAACATATCCATCCAACATATCAATTACACCCAGATTAAAAATACGGGAGAATCCCGGGAAAAACGGGAAGGTTGACAGGTATGAATTAGATTAGATTCAACTCTATTGTCATTATGCCGAGTGAGATGAGAACTGATGTCATCTTGTAACATAGTAATTTTCCACTATTCTAAGCAGTAAAAAAACACTGCTTTGTTAGTAAACACTGCATAATGGTGGTTTTCTGCAAAACAAAATGTAGTGGAAATATTTATAATCTGTTGAAGAACATTTTTAGAATTTATCATTTGCAGCCGGAGTATCATAGTTAGTAAAATTAAATTGAATCAAATTTTTACTTTCTCCAACAGCCATAACAAAATGACAAAAATGAAAATCCAAAGCAGGGGGTGAAAATAGTAGGAATATGGCACAGGAAAACAGTGAAACATATATTTAGGGGAACATTCATTCAAAAAATTATACTAGGTAAACCTAGCCGGATTACTAGGTTGCAAACTGTGGACTTCAGTATGTTTCCATGGTGATTATGTGTGTTGCTTGTATGATAGTTGTAGTTATGAGTAATGCTCTGTAGAGCAGTGGAGCGGAAAAAAGGTTCAGAAAATAAAAAAGGAGGGGCACCACATGCCAAAGCAAAGAATTGAAGATGGACAATGAGATACATAATAGCAACAGCACCTACGCATGAAAGAAAGAGAGAGAATTCAAGAGTACTAACATTTCAGAACAAGTTTTAGACAGAGTGAGAAACGAGAAAAGTCAGGGAGGGAAAGAGAACAATAAAAACGAGGAGATGGGTGGACGTGTTTAACCACTGTCATTATGTAAGCGGCTTGCGCCACAGTTGCACATTGTGCATTAATGTGTTTAACTGGTTTTCAGGGTATGTTTTGCACTTTTTACACTTTCTTTGTAGCATACTGCAACACACTTATTTCCCTTAAATGAGCTTTGAATTTTTCCACAACAATTTGCCATGAAACACACGCACTTAAGTGCTCACACAATGGCAACTTTGATACAGCAGTGAGAAGACAAACAAGAGCTCATGATTAAATTTTGTGGATGTGGCTGGCTTCCTCGTGAGTCACCATCCATGTCTCTGTTTAAGAGGGGCCTTTCATGGTGCTATCCATGTTGCACGGCACAGAGGAAAGAGAGGGTGGGTTAGCATTTAAGAACATTTGATAGGTTAAAGAATGAAGGAAGAAAACAAAAAGGAGAACATGAGAGGAGAGGAAACTATGAAAATGTTGGTTGTAGCAGGCAGCATTGGCATTGGCATCGACATGCCTATAGATACGTACACAAAATGTAAAGTGCAGGTATGTGCACGAATAAGTACACTTTCATACACTTCTAAGTATAAAAGACACTGTAATTGCATGTGTATTTTAAGATAAGATTCCAAAAATCTAATGTCAGAGATCTGAACAGTTCAGATAAAGATATGATTAGGGCCTCTGGCATCCAAGCTGCTGCCATGAGCAACAGTATACACAACACCAAAATAATGTGGTTTCATTAGTCTATGTATGTGACTTAGAGCTAGGGTTAGTGTAATAAATTAAAATTACTTCCATTTTGGGGGACCATCAAAATAAAGTGTTAGCAGATATTAATCAGACAGTCTACTAATACTCTAATGGTAATGATAATATTCCAAGACTCTAGTAGTTATAATTACTTATAAGTTTGTGTTACTGTGTGAGTGTATTGAAGTTTCCCGTAGGAATCGCACTTTGCGCGTTTATTTACTAAATCTGCTGTTCTTCCTCACCTCAGAATGGAAAATTACACACCCTTTTTTATAACAACTCCTCCTTCCATGTCCCTTTGTCTCTTTATCTTCCTCTCACCCACCTCTCTCTCAGTGCATGTTCTGTTCTCTCCTGTGTGCTTCCATTTTTACCATCTTTGCCTTCCTATGTTGTTATTTTTTTTTTTTTTTTTTTTAGGACATTAAAAAATGACAGTTGGTGGGTATTTAAATACCAGTGCTGACTACAATGGCTAAAATAGAACAAATTTTAAATCTCATAGTTCACATTATTCCAATACACCAGATTTTTACTAGAACATTCTAGAATATAATATTAATAAAGAGAATAACTATCTTTTAGGGCAAGCTATTTCTTTTTAAATCTCATTACTGATATTAAAAGTTTTTATTAAATACTTACAAATAATGATATTCATATAATACTAATATCAATAATATTATATAATAATAATATGTGAGTGATATTATGTTGAAATATTGCTCTGTTTTTGCAGAGAAAAAGTGAGTGGTGAAATGGCCTTACCTAATCATATTTTTTGTTAAGTAGAGATGGCTGTTTGTATAAGCATTACATATAGACATAGAGATTGGCTCTTTTAACCCTAGTATCCAATAAGAACACCTATCCCATATAAATAATATGTGGCAAACCTACTAACAGCATGTCGATAAGTTTGCATTGGCAAGCATTACTCAATTTTTGAGTAATAAATTAATGCATAGGTGGATTTCTATTTATTACCTTGAATCATTAGAGACCAGGCACATATGTACATGTGTGGATCTTCAGCTTGCCCACAGGCCCATCGTTAAAAGGGCAAAGATAATTAGAATATAATTAAATATTATTTGATGTTTTGTTTTCCGCCACTTGATTTGCCATTTTTAGGTAAAAAAATCACAGACAGGGATTCAATACTTATACTGAGAGAAAGTATGAAACAAATACGTATTCTGTAAACTTATATAGATATGAAATAACCACAAAGCATGCATGGATATCTCTTTGTGTGTGTGTGCCTCTGTACATGAGTGAATGTGTCTGCGCCTGTGTGAGGTTTTCTGGTTTTGTGCATCCATAGGATATATTAAGTGGTTTCACTACCATACTTGCTGATGTTACTCATGACCCCACAATGAAAAAACATTCTCATTTTATCATTGATCTTCCTGCAACCTGTCAAAATTTCCATAGCATTATTTATGGTAGTTTTTCTGTTTCTGCCATCTTTTGCATTGTAAAAGTTAGCAGTACTGTATAATTTTCTGATCTCAATCCAGTTGGTTTTTGACTCATAACATCAACAGGAAATTAAAGGGATCCTACGTTTGCATTTTTGGTCTTACTGAGAACAATTCATTCATAATATTTAATTAAAAGGAAACATTTTATTTTAAAAATGGCATTGCTTTTATGTCACTTAGTTTGCACAGGCTGTTGGATATTTTTAACAGCCAAAAGTTTTAGCAAACTGGTATTTACGTCAGGCTGTGTTTTGAACGGACCAACTACCAACTATTGTTCTCTGGAATTTTTGGTTCGTTGTCCTTTATTCTTGATGGGGCTTAAAATGTCACAACATCACCACACCCACATCATACCATAAAACATAAAAGATAAATGACAGGTTGAGACAGGAAACTATAACTATAATTATTTTATTTTTTTACTATAACTTAAATCAATAATTGCTGAACCTCTCCTAAATTAAATAATTTGTTTATGTAACGTTTTTCAGCAGGTTATCAGGAAACATTTTGCAGGTAAACTCAACAGACAGCAGGTGAGTCATTACCTGTCCATATTTGAAGACAGTTTAGTTAAACGGAGACATTAAAATTATGACTGTACCACCAGTGTCTTACTCAGACAGTCTCTGTAGACCCGATGTATTGTGGTCTGTGGCCATTGAGAAACAAGTGGTACGTTTTCAAAGCTCTTAAAATAAATGAGCCTTCCTCATATCCTTCCAATAAGCAATCACATTTAATATTTCTGGCCCTTGTGTGTTGATTACTCGATTACAAACTGTATATGAAACTACACAACAGCTGTAATGATCACAAACAGTAAATGCAATGGACATGCATGCATCAATCTACATGTACTACAGTCGTGCTATCATGTTGCAGTCGTAATGTAATGGGGCTTATTAGGATCACATTATGACTTTGCGCAGTGTTAGGTCAGTGTTAATCTTTATATTTTCCAGGTTACATCATGAGAGCTGCAGGTCAAGCTTATAGTTAATGCTATCTGTTCTGTGTAAACAAGTCTGATAGAGATGCTGTGTGCTTTGTGTGTGTTTGTTTTAGGCACGTGTGGGTGTGTTCACTCTTAAATTAGTCTGTATACCTGCTGTACAGGTACAGAGGACAGAGATTGCACTCTGAGAAAAACAATATAAAAAGCTGTACCACATGGGTGTGCCTGCATGCAGAATGCTTCCCAGCATATTAATTTATGAATGCCATTTGTAAAGTGAGTGAGAAAAAGTGTAATTAAAAATAGTAGTTTCATGATTTCAAAACAAAATGCATAACAAGTAAGAAAACATGCAATATAAGAAACTGTAGGATTCTGTGTTCTTCCTAGGTCCGTGTTTACATTTAAACTCCTGTGTACAAAAAGGTCAGATTTCTGTGTTCAATTCAAGCAGGAAAGAACTTTTGATAGAAGAAATGTTTTATAATCACGCTGGGTAAACATCATAAACAGGTTTTGCACAAACTTGTAGTCCACACCAGCTCTCATTACAGCTAAAGCTTAAACCTGTACTACACCTGCATATAATACTGTACTGTATAACAGTCTGATAACTTGCTTCAAGCATTGACTGATATAGTGGGAATCTGGCATCTCCCCTACACTTCATCTCATGTTTTTAAAAAGTGTCATTTAACTCACTATACCCATCGACAGCATTATTTGATTTTGCATTATTGCAGAACTGATAATTTTAATAAGTCCATGAAAGATGAGATAGTTTAAACCAAATTGTCTGCATCCCTCAGCACACCCATGTTTGATATATACCATCATAAAATGAGAAATGTGTTTACAAATAATTTGAAAGTAGACTTACAGTGGCAAAAAGTGAGTTCCTTTTTTAAAAGATTGCAAAAAATTACACAATTTTCACAGAAGACAACAGCATTTGGAAAACAGGCATAACAGCATGCTGTATTTGCATGCTGTCCTGAAGGTCAAATGTAGAAGCGCTAAAAGTTACGTTTAAAAGTCAGTATGAAAGGATAAAAAAATGCATGTTGTGCCTGGAAGATATTTCTCTGATTGCTTAAAAATGACATTTACATTTATGTGTTTGACTGATGCCTTTCCCAGAGTGACTTTTACTGCGTTCAAGCTGTTTATTTTATTAGTACGTACATTCCTTGACAATCAAACCCGTGGCTGATGTTTCTGCTACAAAGCTCAATGAGAATGACATAACTTGTGTAACTTTATAATATGAAAATAGGTGACAAGTACACATAAGTAACCACGAAAGGGTTTTATTAATATTCAGAGAACAATAAATGAAGCATATAGCACTATATGCTTCATGTTTAAGAATTACAGAGTATAGACCATTTTCATCAACATCTTATTGTTCCGTTTAAACTTTCTCAGAGTACATCAATTGGTTACAACAAGAAAACTGAAAGGCAGAATACAGGGAGAGAAGCTTAAAAGTACTACATTTAGATAAGTGACCCTGTATATTATGCAACTGACTACCGCGAGAAGCGCATCAGGATTGCAAGTAGTGAGCACTACTTCTTGCCTTTACACTTGCCGTGCTTCTTCTCATAGCAGCCCTTGGCTAGACAAGCAATGTAGTGACTGAATTCACGGAAGTTCACTTCTCCATCACGGTTCTTGTCCAGATCATCCATGACCTCCTTAATATTTTCTGGATCCACTTTATCCTGAGACAGACATGGAAAGCGAAGAAAGTTAATCAAGTGTTATCACATTCCAAGACAGGGCATGTAGCTAGTGAAGCGAACACTGTTTTAATAAAGCTTATTGGCCCACAGCAATATAAGTCTCAGAGGCCAAAATTCCTAGTTTGTGCCCTGCAAACTGAGTGCAGAAGATGCCGAAAGTAGGTCTTGTGCATTCACTTCTCTCACCTTAAAGAAAGCACCACTGCCCAATTCATTTTTTAGAAGGTCTTTAAGCTCAGCTTTGCTCAGCTGTGACTTCTTGTCATCTTGTCCTGCATAGTGCTCAAACACCTCCACTATGGCTTCAATGGCTTTCTCTAGCTTAGACATGTCTAGGAAAGAAAACACGAGTGACGGAGAGAACACATTAAGATTATTTAAAAATAGAAAATCAATACAGCCTTTTCATGCAAATAGCAGATTATAACAGCATCACAAAGATTTGGAACTCAAAACCAACTCATGAAGTTAACAAGTCTTCTGTATGAGAAGTACTGATCACAAAATATGATTCTAACCCCAGGAATGCAATTAAACCTCAAGCGCACAGGAGCATAAACATTAAAACATCATGTAAACAAAAATGGCATTCCTTGCTTTCTTTTCCACTCACCTCAAGAATGATGCCTTCCCTTCAGGTTATGCAGAGAATTATGTTAAAGTAAATCGTCTGCAGCTTTCAAAGCAGAGACTTTATTCTCTTCACAGCACACACACACTCACACACAGATACACAAACATGTACACACACAGGGATGATTCATTCTTGAGCAATGAAAGACCAGTAAAGCACACCCAAACCAATCAGACAGTACTTGCTTTGTAAAAAAAATATTTTGATGTAACAGTGTCACACCTTTAAAGATTCAAAGACAATATTCTGCAGTGTTCGATTAAAGATCTGTTATGGGCATAAATATTTCAATAACAAAAAATTTGGTATTTCCCAAGCCAAATCGGAAATCTGAGTCACATTTTATGGCGTGAGAGACAAATGACGCCTGATTCAGTACAGTTTTGTGCCTTCTGGGTGTTGCCCATCCTAAACGCCATATATCATGTATTTTTTTTCCTGTGTGATTACCTATTCTTTAAACTTCTCAAATGTATTTAAATTTAATTTTATGAATAAAGTTGAAGGACTCGTTGTAAGACCCAAAACGCTTTTGTGGTTACTGGCAATGTTCTCATAAAAATAATGACTCTTTATAGTAGCCTTGAATCACAAGCTTCTTATTTGGAGTAAACAGAGACAAGCTTATCTTTTCTAAATCTAGACTGCAGACGTCAAAAGAGTTACTGCACTGGATCATTCACTGCAGACATCAGAATTCCATCTGTCTACCAAAATCCGACAAAAACGCAGTTTGCCACACAGCAAAAATCATTTTAAAGCCCAGTCGTTACTTTTGTAGTAAAACATTTCAGTAAAAAGGATTTTTACTGGAGAACAAGACAAAAATACTAAGCTTGAAAATTCTGTTTTGCTGTGAGCAGACCTTAAAACAATAGTGCAAACAATGGTGCACAAAACCACAAACTAACCAATAAATGCCCATCCTCATGACAACAAATGACAGCTCATCTTTATGAAAACAAATGACAGCTCGTTTTGCAGCAACCGGATTTGTCAGCATTTACGTTAATCTTTTCGTTTATATTTAAATACAAAGATAAATACAAAGGCACATAACTGTCATAAAATGGTGACATGATATTAGTTTTGGATCCTGAAAGAGTAAACAAATGATTGGTGACTAAACCTTTGTCATCCTATCACATATTCAATAATAATTACAGACTAGAATAACTGGGTTGGTTACCAGAATGTAACCAAAGTAAATGTCAATATTACGTAGGTAATTTACAAAAGAGGGTGTGTACTATTAAGTGTACTTCATTCAGTTTATCTTTTTGTTCAGTTCAGGTTTTTCTACACTGTTTGGTAGAAAACATATATAAACCGGCTTTTCAACTGTAGTGCACAAACACACACCCACTAACACAGACAAAAGGTAGAAATAAGAACATTATATACTCGTTACCATAAAGATTGGCAAAAAATTAACTCATTTATATAATTAGGTTGATAAATTAATAATGCTTTCAGAAGCTGATATGCTACACCAACACACAGACAGTGTGTGCTGGATACAAACTACAATGAATCTGATGTCTGTGTTGGCCATCGGTGTTTAGAAAACTTCATTACAAAAAGAAACTCTCAGTACAAAATCTGAGCAGAACCTCCTTTTGGTGATGTCCACATTTGTAAAAAAATGTAAAAACAGAATAAAAACATAGTAAATAAAGTTTTTAAACTGTAAATGTATAAAGATGTAAATGCATAAAGAACCCTAACAGAACAATTTCTTCTAAAGTCTTTAGAATTATTACGGTGGAGGCTCCAGCACTGTCTCCATTGCGGCAGCAGAGGGAGCTGTCACCGGAGTATTGAGAACCATGTCCCAAACTACATTTCCCATCATCCCCCACCATCAGCTGTTTACTTCCTGCCATCCCATCTGACAACCATTACCCTAACCATATTTAAGTTGGACCCATTGCGAAGTCTTGTTAACCCTGGTTGAGCGTTATTTCTGATTGTTGTTCTGTGTACTGATTTGAAATGT
>JAZGTJ010016810.1:0-12437 GCA_036877575.1 Botia almorhae
CTGTTGGAGTCAGATCTGCTAAGTTACAGATGAGAGGTCACCGCTGATTGGAGGATTTATCTGGGAAAGGGAAGAAGAGAGAATGTCGATAAATTTTGAGGCTACGAGGTTTTAGGGAGCAGTGTGGAGCGCCCATGCATAAGACTCATTGTGTATAGGGTTTAGTTCTGCAGCCAGAGCTCTGTATGCTTTATCCATTTGCTTCATTAAAAGATTGAACTTTCAATTCCGCCTCTGTCCGATTTTTGAACATGCAGGACTAGAGAAAAGTCTAACAATATCAAATTTAAAGTCTGTGATCATATCATTTATAATAACTGCCTTTGAGTTAAGTGAACGAATATTAAGTAGTGCGGTTTTGTCCATTTATTACGTTGTCATCGGGTTTGATCACGATTAGATTTTCACTTTTAAGAAAATTTTTATGAAATTTTTTCTGTACAATTCAGGGTACAGACACAGTCTCTATCAATCTAATTACTGTAGTAATATTTACAGTTGAGTGGGAGGTATGTAATGGACTATGGTTAAGGTTTTGACTTACTAGTCAGGTGCGTAGTGTCCTCGAGATGTTGTCGGACAGGAGATCCGCTCCAATGCCGCTGGGATGGAGTCTATCAGGGCGGAATAGCCTAGGACGCTCCCAAAAAAGATCCCAATTATTGACAAAGAGCAGTTTCTGTTCATTACACTACGACATTAACCATTGGCTTAGAGCGAATAATCTACTGAACCTTTCATTCCCTCGTCAGACCTCAATTAAGGTCTTGAAATCCATCTTCAGAATCTCCGACTGCCGCATCCTGGTGTTGTTCACCCCCGCGTGCAGCATGACAGCGCCGATGCTAGTATCACGTTTCAGGATCGCGGGCACCTGCGCAGAGACATCGAGAACATGGGCACCAGGTAAACAGTGAGTGCGTGCCTTACCTGTAGTAGAGTATGCGCGTACGTTCCAGACATTGGAGTCACCGATGACCACGGCGTTGCACTCGTGGTCTCGTAGAGGGCTGCAAAGTGGTTCCTGGTCAGGATCTCGAAGATCGGAGGCGGCGATGGGGGAGAGGTCGATGCTCCTGTCCTCGTTCGCGCCTTTCGTCGTGGGGGTGCTGGTGCAGGAGTGAAGCTCACCAGGTCTGGTCAGGTTCTCGGTTTAGAAACACGTGGAATAGAAGCGGTAGGGGTATTACTATCGGGTTGTATACTTACCGCCGATTTGCGAACGTAGGACCGGGATGTTTCAAGCGCCGTTTTCCACTCTCGCAGCCGTGCCTGCTTCTCTAGTAGATCCTGGATCACCTTCTCCACAGCCTTCAGTTCTGCCTGCGGTGATTGCAACTCAACCGTGTCCACATCTGCACTCAGAGGTACATACATGTCTGAAATATTCGCCATTTGTGATGTAGTAGGTGAGAGAAGTAGCGTTAGGCAGGAAGAACGCTACTAATGCGGAAGTATTCAACAGGTAGAGCTAGCAATGCTAATAGCCTGAGGGCTAGTAGCGATTTTAGATGTACTTAATAGTAGATTCAAGTTACTTATGGCGTAAACTACAATTCTGCTGATTACATATACAAGGTCCTAAACGGTTTAGCTCCTCAGCTCCTTTTTTATTACACATCTTTCACATTCACTGCAATCTCAAAATTCCAGTCAGTTCATAATACCCAGAATTTCAAAATCAAATGCGGGTGGTAGATTATTTTCATACTTCACACTCAAACTCTGGATCAGGAGGCAGATATCCTATGTTAGTATAAATCTAAATTAAAGACCCATCTCTTTTATCTAGACTTCAGTTCAATGAATTTAATAGTCCAATCCCTCAAAGGATTGTTAGGATTATTAACTATATAAACCAGATATGGGGACACTTCCCAAAAGAGCACTGGCACCATACTAAGTCTGTCTGTCTTTCATTTTCCCAACATCCTGTAGTCAGCAGGATCCAGACTTTATCCACACCAGATGATAAGGAGATGGGATGGGGTGAACCCTGAAGTATTGGTTCCTTGCCTGTCTCTAAAACTACCACCAAACTGCAGTTAACAACCAGATGCAGAACCAGGCCTCCGGTGACCATAGCAACTCATAGATAAGACTGTTTTACAACCCAAAGGAATGTAGAGAGATTTACTCTCACTTCATTTCCTTTGAGAACCCACACAAAATTGTTTTTTACTTGTGAGCATATTCACTTAAGAATACATTATAGAAATGTATAAACACGTATCCAATATCTGTCAGGATCCTGGCTTCTGTTTAGTTTTGAGATCACGTTTTGCCAGGATCCTGACTCTGTCTTATGTGCCAGGGCACGGGCTTAGACTCCGACTCATTCCGCATTGTTTTAGTTTCGATTTGAGTCGGAGTTTAAACTCGCGCTCTGGGTGTGCGTTTCGTGTAGAAGCACATGGTTGTTGAATATTCATTAGCCATGTGCTCTCCGATCTTGCGTCATCACCCCGCCTCCTTGTTCCCTCGTTTCAGTTAACGTTGTGCACCTGTTTCTTCCCATGTGTATTTAATGCCCTCGCGTTTGCTGTCTTGTGCCGGTTTGTGTTGTTTCAATGCGTGTTGTTTCGATGGCAGTTGTTGTTCGCTCTGTTTCTTTGCGTGTTCTGTAATCTCGCCTGACTCGTGTGTGCTCGTTAGAGTTTCGTCTTGTTGCGTGTTTAGTTGTTTAAGTGTTGTCTCAGCCGTTGCTTCCCAGTCGCGTGTTCTGTGATTATTAGTCTAGTCGATGTTTAATGTTAAATGTTCTACCTTAGTTAATGTTTCTATTACGTTAGTTTACTCCTGCCTTGTGTTACGTGTCTGTTAATAATATTCTAGTTAGTTATGTTTGTTTAGTTCTCATTTAGTTTAGTCTTGTTTATTTTATTACTTGCTCTTGGCGCCCCTGGTGGCGAGTTTGTTAGTGTTCAGTTTTCCTTATTGTTTAACAAAGCTTTTGTTTTATACCGCTGCCTGCATTTGGGTTCTTCCTCCTCACACAAACCTGACAATATCCCCCATGCTATACGTTTTTTATATTTTATGTTTATATATATACTAATCTGTGCACATTTAAGTAAATGTTTTAGAGTTATTCTGTTAATCAAGATCACATGTATCTGTGTTTAGTATCTATGAGATGCATTTTTGATATTCTGAACATTAGTGTCCATAAAATTTTGATAATGTTGGTTTATATTAATATTATAAAACGTCTGGAGATTTCCACCTTGACATCCAATCAAATTCTATATGCAAAACAGCATGTTAAAAGACAAAGAGAGTTAACTTTTCCTCCAAAGGGACAACTCTGACTGAATCAGACAACTCTTCAGGGTGTGACATCCTCACCGGTTTAAAGACCAGTGTCGAGGGACGTAAGTGGTCTTTCTTCTTTTTCCTCTCTTCACCTCTCCTATTCTTTTCGCCTTTCCACTGGCCATCTTCCACAGGTTATCCTCTATAGTCCTTTAAGGACTCTCACCAGGATAAGAATGTTGAACTAAAAAGAAGTTCTCAGAAGACCTCTAAACTTGTGCCAGGCTGCGGCCTAGTCTTTCCATTCATCAAAGACCTCTGTATCAAACTGGTTTTCTCTCTTATCAATACAACATCCAGCGAAGATCAGCTGGAGCCCTAACTGCATCACAACACTTTCTTTCAATGGGCAAGACACGCAAGTATCATACTTGGTCTTAGTAATTGACGTATTAGCTATCATTAGCCCTTTCACTGAGGTGTGTTGGAATTAAGAAATTGATGGTTCATTCAGGCTGTTGATCTGATGAATTTCCAATAATCTTATAGTTCCTCTTTTAATGCCAAACTGTATGTGTGTTGTGTGTTTGTGTATAATAGTAGTGTGTTTAGTGTAGTTAAAGTCTGTATCACACATGATGTTGTGGTGATTCATGTTTATAATCTGGAGTCCCTAATCCCTAAAGATTTTCCCAAATCATCAATTGATTGTAATAAATTATTAATATTGCCCGTTTGGAATAATATTTGTTTCCTCTATGCAGGGGATGGTGGAGAATAGATCTATTAACATTATTTGCGTGAACTTCATAAATAATTACATCTTTGGGGGAGAATGCTTTATTTGTGAACAAAACTCCATATTAATCCTTAACATTTATTACAACAATATGCTTAAAGAGTCATCATCTCATCACTGCCTGTTCACCATCTTTCCAAACCTGCTTGTACCCCGATAATTAGCACTTGCGGATATATTTGTTTTGGGTTTGCAAATGCTTAGTTACTGTGTTCATTGTAAGCACTGTGCTCAATATCTCACTTTGAGAATGCTCCACTTCTGCCTGGCTGCCTTTTTAATGTCTTTTTAAGACAGGCATCTGCATCCGTTGCTTGGGTCTTCCATCTGCTAAGGCAAACAAACATGGTAATTGCAACCCGAGCTAGCCGAGACAGAGTTTGAGACAGAATTCCTCTTCCTCTTGCTTCCCTGCCTGGTTCAGATGTTCCTGCTTTAGATACAGAAGCTCGCTCTGTGATTTCTTCTGAACTAAATGAGGAAATTGTTTTGATAGCATCTGGCTCTGATGAGTTAGATGTTGTCCTATCCAATGGAGGAAATTCTGAGGATTTAATCTCTTATCTCCCTCTTATCAGCTGCTAGATGTTATTTAGATGCTATTTAGATGTTGACTAGATGGTGTGCCCTGACTGTGGACAAATGTACCATTGATTGGCCAGAAGAAAAACAGTATTGCCTTGCAATACTTTGGACAAGCAATTTCTGAATCTCAATTTCTAAACTAGTGAGCAGGTCCAGCCCACCTCAGGTACAAAACCTCCTGTTCTTCCCTGATTTGCATACTACGGGCAAGATCACTGAGGAACCCATACTCAGTGGTAATCTCACAAAGTTGGAATATTCAATCACCCATACTCAGTTTCAATCTCACAAACTTGGAATATTCAATCATTATTGGATTAAAAATCAGCAGTATGGGTTATAAGAGTATGCGTTTATCCCCTGCATGTATTCAGTTGATCCTTCACTCTAGAGGCAGCATCAGGCTAGGCCAGGGAAGCTGGGTCTCAAGGCAGCAGCAGCCAATTAGAATCTTTTGAGCTCAAAAGCAAAGGCTTTGACCCTCTGTGAGTCGCACGAGTTATGTGCAGATGCCTTCCCTCCATTTGTGGAAGACCCCAGTTCTAACCTTGGGTCCCACGCTTGGGGCTTGTTGCCATCACAAGCTATTATGACAGAGACCTCCTTTATAAGTTAGGATTCAGTTCAACTCATAGACTCTGTGAAGATCATCACAGAGGTGCCTTCATTTAAATTTTTGGTGGAAATGACTCTACTTGTTAATCTTAAATCCCACTCTGGGGGTATGTTGCCATCACAAGACTATGAACACACCTTACAATCTGGGATGTGGTTTTAGATGTCTGTTAATCTTAGAGTCTCTAAGAAGGCCCTCGTCTTGTGTACACAAATTGCTTTTTGTCACTAAAATGCTTTCTCCAGGACCTGAGGGGTTACCACATGCTCGTAAAGATAGACAGCATAGTAGTGCTCCCTTACAAAAATCACCAAGACACGCGATACCTCTTCAAGTTAGTGCAGCAGATCCAGCTCCACCCACAGGTGGCTAAGATTTGGCAAAGCAGAAGTGGTTCTGTTTGCCTCAATCAAGTTGACCCATTATAGTCTCCGGTTCTCCCAACCTACCTACCTAGTGCCTGTTGGGCTGGATGCAATTGTACAGATGTGGCTGGATTGCATCTTTTCCCCAATAGCTTGCAGGGAGTTTTGCTGGGAAAACACTGAGATGAAGTGTACCTTTTGCTGGTGGCTCTGTTTTGGCCTCTGTTTTAGTTGGAGGGCTAAATTCACAAGATGGAGAATTGTGGGTCTGGCCTCTGAGCAGCACAGCTCTGTAAATTTTGTTTTTTCAAGAGAGGTTGTGTCGAGGTTGCTCGAGTATTAAGTGATAACTATTCCAGCTGGGTGCCCCTTCAGGTTATGAAAACCTTAACAGACCAAATCCTGAATTGGCCATGAAACATATCTGTCTTATCTATAAGTGGCTAGGCAAAAGAATCAGGAAAGCATTATGTAACCAGAACTTCCCACACAATTACTATGTGTGTATTCATTGTGTTACGTGTACGGACTCTTATTTTGAAGTTTTCTGTTTGTGTCTGGTTTTCCCTGTTTTCATGCACTTCCTGTTTTGTAATCATCATCACCTGTTTCACCTTTGATTAGTTGCCCTATTTAAGTTCCCTGTTCTTATGTTTAGTTTGTCGTTATTGTTGAATTGGATGTGGATTGTTTTGGGATTTCTTGTTGTTCTATGTATCTTGGATCTCTTTGAGTCACGCTGCTGTTGCACTTGTTGTTACCTTTACCATTTATACGGTTAGTGTTTGATTGCCTTCGTTTAGTGTTAGTGTTTGATTCCTGTGTTCTGGTCTCTCGTCTTAGTTCCACAACACTACACCGTAACACATTGCCACATATCATTTTATAAATATGTTTTTGTTTCATGCTGATCTTCGTTTTATTTCATCAAATGAATCTGTAGTGCATTCTTTAATTGATGTTTTAAGTTGAATCTGTCTGGTAAAATAAATTGTTACTTTGACTTATCTGAAGTTCTTCAGAAATGGTAACTTCCAGTAGATTAGAAAGAGTGCCAGTGAAATGGGCATGGGGCACATCGACCAAGATGTCACATTCGGATGGGGAAGAACCCAGTTGCAGACAGCGATTGCCTAAAAACAAACACTTTATTTAAACAAACAGAAAACAAAAACCCATGAGGGGGCAAACAGCAAATTCACTTTAAACAACACAAGAAAAACAAAACCGAAATCCAACTACAAATGTAAAATCAAATAAGACACGGATCTCAGACAATACAGACAAGAATCTCACACATATCACAGTACCTCACGGAACACTCAGAAAATAACAATGACTTTGACAAACAAGTTGCATGATTGTGATTGATAACTATTATTAGATCAAAGCCTGCATAGGGTAGCCAGATATATTAATATTAGTTTTCCCGGCAACCTCTGACTAAGATCAGACTGGCAATTTTGTGACCATGAGACTCCATTGGCTCCATTGGGTCCCTAATGAACAAACAACTAAGATCAAGAGATTTACAAATTATGATTAGGATTTACAATTTTAACAAATTATTACCAAGTAAGAGAAATTACTAAATCTGATAAGCATCAGATTGGAACCCATATAAATTTAGAGATGTAAAGATTTTACATGGTAAATATGCCTGATTACTAGGGATGTCACAGATTTTTACTACGTTAGTACTCCTCATTTCTAAATTAGTTACTGTGTTAAAAATAATTTACAATAAACATTTATTTTTATTTTTGTTTATTTGGTGTTTGTAATCATTGACAAAATGTTAAACAGGTGCAATACATCCACTTACCATGTTGGCCCTGAAGTTGTACATAGTTGCACAATATTATCATGTGGAGTGGTAATGTGATATCAATAATCATTGTTTATTGGTACCAGCGTATTTGTTTTTTAAATAAGAATTCATTCATCAAATTTTATAGTAGTACAATAATAATAATGGTATAATAATAAATTTGATACCTCATTGTTATGGTGAAGGATCCATCTGCCAAATGCCTAAATGTAAATGTAAATGATTTGCCTAGTGCATCATTAATTTATTGCTTATTTTGTATGACCCGGATTGTTTCTGTTTATCAATTGTCTGCTGCCTGCCCTTTTGACTTGGATTGTTTACCCATTTCTGACTGTTTGCTCCCTGACCTGACCCACGCCTGTTCCACGTTTACTCTTTTGGTTTATCTCCGCTGTGTCTGTTTGCTGTTGATTACCCTGCCTATCGACTATGTTAATAAATTGTGCTGCATATGGATCCTAACAAGAAGAGTCAGTTGGCATGAGTGAAAATTACTCTGTTGGAGTGAGAGTTCTTTTGATTTTCGTTTCAATCAAAATCTTTTATGATAGGTTAGGTTATTTAGGGTCACTTCAGCCAGCAGGTGGGGATAATGGGGACTGAGGTGAGAGATTTGTCACAGTTGTCACTCAAACTGTTGTAAATGTATGCCCGATGTCGCAGTGGCGGTAGGCGGCGCTAATTTTAGATCATCTCCATCATCTTCTTTATGAAAGCCATATGGTGGATGACCATCTAAAACTTAACCAATAATCAAAGATTCTTTAGGGCCTGTTTGCCTTTGTCAAGCCTGTCCAAGAAAGTCAAATGCACCCATGTTCAGAGTTGTACATAGAGTTTTATAAATGTAGAGGCCCTGAAATTGAGATTTCTTTTCACAGATTCAGCTCTATGTAATCTCTTCACCCAACAATGCCATAATTCTGGGACTACCCTGGCTACAGCTCCACAATCTCGCTATCACATGGAAGGAGGGACAAATTACTCGATGGGGCTCTACATGTCATGACCTATGTCTCACTCAAGTCACCCATCCATGCAAACATCCTGCAGCGCTTAAGGAAACCTTAGCCTCCAGCGTCTGCATTCCATCTGAATACGCCAACTTAGCTGAGGTATTCAGTAAAAGGAAGGCATCCCAACTACCACCCTATAGATCAGTAGATTGTGCTATAGACCTGATTCCTGGTACCTGTCCACCCAAGAGGAGGATTTTCCCACTACCTTAACCCGAATCCAAAGCTATGAAAGCATACATACAAGAGGAACTTGCCAAGTGGTTCATTCGCCCATCTAATTCACCTGCCTCAGCCAGGTTCTTTTTGTAAAGAAGAAGGATAGAGGACCCTGCGTTGATTACCGAGGTCTAAATGAGGTAACCATAAAATTCTGTTGTCCTCTCCCTCTTTTCCCAGTCTCTTTAGAACAACCTCGCCAGGCAAAGTTCTTTAATTTATATTGCCGCTTCATCCAAGGTTTTAGTTCTGTGGCAGTCCCCTCATTAACCAAACAAAGCTCAAACAAACTGAAATGGTCTCCAGTGGCTGATCGTGCCTTCCAAGAGCTCAAGAACCAATTCCCCACAGACCAATCCTTTGGCACCCAACCCCGATCGCCTATTTGTAGTGGAGGTGGATGCCTCAAATACTGGGGTAGGGGCTGTTCTCTCTCAACGCCATGGTTCACCCCCCAAAATGTATCCTTGGGCTTTTTTTCCAGAAAACTAGAAAACAGATGATGTGGGTATCTGGGAACTGCTTGCAATGAAGCTGGCCTTGGAGGAGTGGCGACACTGGCTGGAAGGAGCTACTCATCTGTTTACTGTAATGACAGATCACATGAACCTGGAATACCTACGGTCAGCCAAACGATTGAACCCACATCAGGCAAGATGGGCACTCGTTTTTACTCGCTTACATTTTACAGTTATACTATAATTGATCGTTTTTCTAAAGCCTGCCATTTAGTTCCACTGCCCAAACTTCCTACCTCATTTGAGACAGCCAAATTACTTTGCAATCATGTTTTTTGTTTATATGGGTTACCTGAAGATATAGTTTCTGACCAGGGGCCACAGTTCACCTCAAGAGTCTGGTCATCCTTTTTTCTGCACCGTCGGGCCGGTCCTTATTTCTCTCCAGGCCAATGGGTATGGGTATATCAACCTGTGACCTCCGATTAAAACAAATAACACCAGTTTCATTCAGATTAGACCTGCCTGCTAATTATTGTGTTTCTCCCACCTTTCATATGTCGCTCCTGAAACGATTCTGTCCGTCACAAACCATCACCCGGATTCTGATCTGTGTATATCCAGACTACATTTCCCACAATGCACCATACCTAGGACTGATTGCGAAGTAGTACAATTTGCGAAGTCTTAATTTGCCCCGGCTATCATTTCTAAATGGTTTTCCTTTGTGTTCAGGATTCTCGCTTATGATTTTGGATTGTTTATTACTATTGCCTGTTTGCTGCCTGCATTTTGGATTGTTAGCATGACTCCTCACTTTGCCCACATTCTCCACCAGTTGTCACGGGTGAGGAATCACACGACAAGGTAGGCGGTTCAAAAATACCCCGGAGGGTGGATTTATTCAATAAACCAGGGCGTGTAGTGCGTGGGGGAAGCAGCCGGGCTGGCTGCTGGTGCTGGTGCGGCTGGTGTGGCTCGTGCTCGGGGTTGCGTCCCTCCTGGCGACGCGAGTGTGCGGTGGCGCGGGCTGCTTTAGACGGCCTTCGGCCACTCGCTGCTCTCTGGGTGCGCGGGGGACACGCAACAATACTCCGGCTGGCGGCACTCTCAGGCTTCGCTCTCACCAACTTCCTCTGCATTTGACTCCTCTCCTCTCTCAGCTTCTGGGCGGAAGGCGGCGGCGTCTTAACGCCGCGGGGTGACGCGTTGCAGCTGTGCCCGGTCTGCCCGTGATGAGCTCGGGCAGGTGCGGCGCGTCCGTTGCCAGGGCGACGCTGACTGCCCCGGTGCGCCTCGTCACAATATAAAACCATGTCAGTGGGCAGTAACTAGTTATTTGTCAAGGTAAGTGATTAGTGAACCCATAAGCAAACATAATAACGTTTATATGTAAATGTAATATATGTATGTACATTCTATCTCCATATATGAAATACATGTACATTTATGCCAAAGCCATATATAAAACCTATTAGAAATTGGAACAATTCCTATATTGACATATAAATATACCCCATATATATTATAAATATTGATATATATGTAATACTGTTATGGTGGAGGCTCCAGCATCTCCTCAGCCTCACCGGAATATTAGACTACCAGCTCTGAACTACACTTCCCATAATTCACCACGCCCCATTGATCATCGCACACCTGAAGCCAATCATCCACGCTATTTAAACAGACTTTGTTGAACTGATCATTGCGAAGTCTTGATTGCCATCTGCGGCTTTTCTCCCTGTGTTTATTCTCTGTGTATAACCTGGACTGCCTATTGTTGTTTAAATCTTCTCTGCCTGCCCCGACCTTGTTTTGTATTATCGATTGTTAATGTTTGCTGCCAGCCATTGACCTACGCCTTTTACTATTGATTACAAGTTTGCCTTCCCTTCTATATTCCTGTTTGCTGTGTATGACCCTTGCCTGCTTGACCTCGAGATAAAATATTGCACATGGATCCAAACATGTCTCAGTCTCCGTTACAGAAGACTTCGCCTGAACCGGATCCAGCGATATTATCGCAGCTCACCACAGCCCTCTCCGTGCAGGCATCGCAGATCGCGGCAAACCAATTACAACAACTAACCCACCTTACTGAGGAAATCAACAAGGCGCTTCATAGCTTGCGACTCGCTCCCCAAGAGACGAGCACCGCAGGCGCATCAGTGCCGGTTTCACACACAGCAGCAGCGCTTAGTCCAGTAAGCCCCCGTCTCGCTTTTCCAGACAAATTTGATGGATCTCCATCTAAATGCAAGGGTTCCCCTTCTCCAATGTTTCTTATTTGTCAATCAACAAGTCTCTTTATATCCCACAGAATCGAGCAGGATTGCATTTGTTTGTTCTCTTTTAACGGGTAAAGCTCTAGACTGGGCGTCAGCAATATGGAGTATGAATGGTGCCAGATTCGCTACTTTTGATGAATTTCTAGATTAGTTTCATGCCGTGTTTGATCATCCTGTTGCAGGAAAGAGCCCTGGAGAACAGTTATTGAATATATCTCAGGGAGTGCAGATGGCAGCGGAATACGCTGTATCTCTCTGCACTCTGGCAGCTCAAACGGACTGGACTGAGGATGTGTTGAAACTTGTTCCGTCAAGGTCTAAGTCACGCTCTTCAGTCTGAACTAGCCTGTTGAGATGAAGGAAAAGCCTTAAAGACTATATCGATCTCACCATATTAATCGATAATTTGTTACGTTCACGCTCTCCCTCTCATAATCTGTCCATGCCCGTAGCAGCAGCTCTTCACGAACCGGAGGCTATGCAAGTGGGATCAACACACCTCACTACAGAAGAAAGAAACTGCAGAATTCGATCTTGTCTGTGCCTCTAATGTGGAGAATCGGGTCACTTGAAGGCCACCTGCCCAGTTCGACCTCCACGTAAAAATCTTATGGTGAGTGCCACTATCAGTTCCACAAAACCTACATTTACATTTAGTCATTTAGCTGACGCTTTTATCCAAAGCGACTTACAAATGAGGACAGGAAGCAACTTCGATTACAATAAGAGACAACAGTGAATAAGTGCTAAACACATGGCTCAGTTTTTCAACACAGTATAAGAAAGGTTTTTGTTTTGTTTTTTCACGTAGAAGTGGGGGGGTGTTAGTAAATTAGTTGCGGAAGAAAAGACGAAAAAGATGAGTTTAGTTGTTTCTTAAAAATGGCTAATGACTCTGCCATTCTGATGGAGATATGGAGTTCATTCCACCAACCGGGCAGAGTGAAAGAGAGAGTCCGGAAAAGTGATTTCCTCCCACGTTGGGATGGAACCACCAGG
>JAZGTJ010016811.1:0-12437 GCA_036877575.1 Botia almorhae
TGGCCATCTGGTGTATTTACATTCATATAATGCTAGTTGTGATGGGAACATACAGTTTTTTTGCATGTCCCCTAGAAGCATTTGTGGAAAGTGAATAGCTGTATTACAGTATGGACCTGTATTACAGTATGGACCTGTATTACAGTATGGACCTAATGATTTGTTTCTTCCTCACAGAAAGCCAGCTGTAGTGTCATGCAGCCTCCTCTAAAGGAAGCTCTTCTGATGTATGACTACGAGGGTGAAGGTTCTCCTGCCGGTTCTATTGACTGTTGCAGCCTCCTTGAGTCTGACGATGACATTGACTTCCTCAACAACCTCAGTTCAAAGTTCCTTACATTAGCGGAGATATGCGTTCCTCCAAAGCCTTCTTTACCACCTCCCAAAACCGAGGAACTGGTCAGATCTGTAGAAACCAGCCGTAAAATTGAAAGCTCTGTTGCCACTAGCACTGTCCAGGTTACCAAATCCACCCCACCTCCACAACAACAAACCTCTGTTACCAACGTTACCAATGTCATGGAGACAGTCAACAAATCAGCCACCCTTGCAAAAGCATGCCAGACCCTTATTGTGCACCAGCAGCCTCTGTACTATCTAGTGGAACAGCCAATAGCAAACACGGTTCTTGTTGCGGAGAATTCCACTCAGGGCATGTACATAATAAATGGGAACCCTGGGGCAGAAGGCTTGTTACTCCAGGGAAAAAACATTTCCCAGGCGACTCTGAGCAGAGGACAGCAGGCCATGTTCTTCATCAATGAATCTTCTGTAGCGTCTGACCAGCCGGTGCTGATTCAAACAGATTTGCAGGAGCAGGAAGCAGTGTTAGGATTTAGCCCCGTCTCATCCCCTGTAGGAGTTACTGGCAGTGCAATGCTCATGCAGACCCTGATAAGCCCAGAGAAAGCAGTGCCAGGGCAGGCCGGAGGAGCACCAGGGTGGCACTGCAGTCTAAAAGCCCCGGGCAAAAAACAAAGGAAGGTGCCATCTGGGGTACTGGTTGCTAATGTAGAGCAGGATGATCTAAAAGTTTAGATGTTGTATCAGTTAGTCCGAACCGTATACAGTGACCAGAATTAGCTTTATGTCCTACCTGCCAGTGAATGGCTGTCGAATTGAGACAATTTACAGCTTTATTGTTTATAACTGGCTGTTTTTAGCCTTATTTTGTTAAAATATTTACTGGATGTCCCTATGAAAGTGCAATTCTCTAAATTTTTGACCATAAAATGAATGATCTGAAACAACATTCCATCTCGGGTGTCTGCGTAGGCAGAATGTTTGGGTATAAAATGTCTTGTTGTAGCGTGAAGGTTTGTCTTGGTACAATTAACATTCAAGATAAATAAATATTGAATATTAGTATAAATACCTTTTTATTAGTTACAGGAAAAAACTATTAATACGAAATCATTCCATGTAATTGCAAATACATTATTTTGATACATTATTTTGTGTGGTACATATTGTTCATGAATATTCATTTGAACTTGATTTATTTTCAACACGATTAAAAGCAGAGGGCACTTGTTACGTCTCTCAAGTCCACAACTTGTTTCTGACACAAATATGAAAAACGACATTCAGCATTGTACGTGTCTGTGTGTAGACAGATGCAGAACTTTCACATGTACAGAGCCAATCAGATCTGAGACAGCCAATGACTGAGTGACAGCTGACCCTGAAGCAAATGTCTGGTAGCGTCTCCCTCAGAAGACACACGGCGTCAGGTGTCAGCAGGCACATACACTTACAAAGAAAGAACAAGCTAAACTTGAAATCCCAGTCGCTTTTCGTTTGTCCTCTACTCGTCAGTGCTTCCAGTGTCTGGAAGTCTAATGCAGACATATTGAAGTTCATTCATCTGGACAGCAGGATGGAGAATCTTTTGAGGGGCAGTAAAACATACCAGTTGTTCTTGAGGAATTCAGGGGTCTTTGCATTTTTTGTGACCATTCAGCAAATAAGGAACTACAACTGACTACAACCGACCAACTGGTCTGGGAACTGGTCAAAAGAGGAGTAAGAAAACCTCACAAGCCCAAAAGCTCCAGTGTGCATCATGAACTCTCTCTCTCTTTGATATCAAGAAAATGGCAAAGGACAAAAAAAAGAAAAAAAGTTCTTCAATATATTTTCTATAAAAGTAATTTTCAAAAATCAAAATTTCCTTCATTTCTTTTTTAATTACTTCCAGTATGTATATTTACACATTGCCTTGTTTTATTACATACTGACAATTATGCTTTGTTGATTTTTCTGTTATGTTTAATGAACTGTTTAAAAATCGTATGTTGTGGGTATTTCTGACAATGGCTTTCTATAAGTAAAATAAAAGTCCAGTTTTGTGAGAGTCATTTTTTGTCAGCTTTACAGCTTTCCTGTTAACCCTGAGAAAATGTTTCAAAAAATCTCATTTGCTTTTTTGCGCTACCTGCTGAAACCTGCCGTACCACCAATTTTAGAGAAATCATAAAGTTTTAACTAGCTTTGAACTCAGGAGTGACTCACTGCCACAGGGTATGAGGCAAAGAATGAAAACCCATGAGAATTAAAAACAAAAGTCAGACTTCATTTAAACTGTCACAGTTGGTCTAGTTCCCACACAGTGTGGAATTTAAACAGAATGATGTCAATCAGATCATCAGGATATTTGACAGCTTCAGAAATCAGGTTTAAACAGATCAGACTACAGGTCTGATCTAAATGTATTTTTAGTCCGAAAACTACAAATCAGCCCAGAAGCACCGTGTCCATTTATACTGGACAGGATTTTTGAGCCTTCTAAAAAAACTGAATAAAATGAAGAACGAAGAAAAATGTGTTCTTGTGAAATCTGTTGACATTCTGAAGATCAATTAGTTTTAAATCAAAAACTCTGTCAAAACCTTTTCTGCAGTTGTCAAGCAGTCGCAATTAACTTGATGTATTCCAAAAAATGTGAACCCAGATGTTCTTTTAAAAACTGTAGAAGGTACATCAACGGTTTAAAGACATACCAAAGGTTCAAAACATAATCTTTTTTTGTGAGAACTATTAGATTATGTTAGGTAAACTATAGTCTAGCATAAATAAATTAATGGAATAAATTAGCATGGAAAATAGCTAATAAATAACAAAAATGATTACCGCATTAGTCCCGACCATCTCGACTGTATCTAACGATCATATGATTAATTACAAAAAACATACAAAAAAATGTACTGTAGCATTGTCTCGCATTTGTCTTTGCCCACAGCTGGTAAACATGGCTTATGTGTGTTTAATCGTTTTTGTTATTATTTATATTTAAATACAGTTTAGGTTTTAAGCTATATTTAGACCCAAATTTTGGTTACAGGCTATGAAGAGAATAATGAATAATGTCATGTATACACACACACACATATATGTATATATGGCAAGATTGTATTGTATGACAGCTCACAGCAAGCTGTTTTTACCAAATGATTCAATGCCTTTGGCAACACAGTTCACTTTTCATTGAACTGTCAACTTATGCTGCCCAGAAACATATTACCAGTGAGTCTGAACTAGTTTACCCGGAAAGCAAACAGACAAGTACAACTATAACTCTGATTTTACGCCAGAGTGTTGAACTGAACGATTAAAAAAATCATGAAATTCATACATAAATCTCAGAGACTGGGGATGCTGCTTTGTTAAATGATAAAATTGATTGTTTTCACTGGTGTAACCAAATTTTGTAAAGAGTTACATATTCCCCTCTTTATTTACTGTGTCAACAGGGTGCTGGGTCCCAGAGTCAGCTGACAACAGGGCCATAGCTGTATAAAGGGGATTATAGACGTTCTCTCCTGCAGTTCTGCGCTAACATGGCTAAAGCAGTGTTTTGTGTGATTCTTGTATCACTGTTAGCCGCCTGTAGATCTGCTCCTGTGGTAAGTTCAACTGTCTATATGCTTTTAATTTGTAGACAAAATTATGTAGATTATGTAGAAAATATGTTCTCAGGTTAAAATGGCTTAAAATTCATTAACAAAATATGAAAATGTAACAAATTCTCTGCTTTTATAAAAAGGTTTCGTAAATCTTCTAGAGTAAAGATTCCTAAAACTGATATTATACTACATGACCAGTCATGATTTTTGACTTAGTGGCTTCATATATATATTCAATTTACGTATCGCCACATGGAGTTTTTTGCTAAATAGTTTACAAGTCTTTAATTCAAATGATCCACATTACTGAAATCAGCAAGGGCCAAAGTATTCATTATAAGTGTTTTTTATTTCAAATTTAATGAAAAACTAATTGTTACAGACTTTTTTTGGGTCAATTTTGAAAAAAAGCCTGTAAGAAATGCTTTATGCTCGTGAATTATTTGGACGTTCAACTCGGTAATAAACTGTCCCCTGAAATGACCCATTCTGGGTGAATCCAGGTGCTTTCAGTTGCTGGACAGGCTAACATAGGTTGTAAGGTTATCTACACTTCACCATACTACAAAGTGCTGCAGTAAACGTTATCTATACCTGGAAAACAAACGTACACACACTGTTCGGTTACGTCCAGGTGGTTACTGACCCCACAAACAGCTCAGCAAAGCTGATATGGCCACATGCATTAAAACCAAGATCATTTGAAACACTCTACAGACGAAGTCAGAAAGATTACGATTTTGAATGGTAGACAATAGGAGCACATGTCGGCTGCAGTTATATGCCAGCCAGACTGTCTTTAACAGATCAAATGAAAGAACGTGACATCATACACAGACTGACCAATGAAAACACCACCATTTGTGAACTGCTCTGACCTCTGCTGCAGGGTTTCCATGGTGGCTCAGACACTCACTGTCCACTGACAGTGAAGGTTCTGGATGCTGTGAAAGGTGTTCCAGCTGGAAATGTAGCCCTGGATGTTTATCGCCAGGGTCAAGATGGCACATGGGACAAGATTGCCAGTGGGTATGAACACATTGACCTTTATGCGGCATAAAAATACATGTTTCCTTTAAGGTCCCATCAAATTTACCTTCGATACATATGCGACAAAAGTAAACAAAGTTCTCTGTGCAAAATAAAACCCAGTAAAACCCAATAAAACATAGTAGACCAGTAGACTTTTTGTTCCACCACAATGGCATACATCATACATCTTCCACAAATGCACTATCTAGCATAGTAAAATTGCCCTTGTTTTGGGGTTTATTTGACCTCCGAAAGGACCCGTTTAAAAAAATCTCTATATCTTTGATGGTTATAACCCGGAACCTGAAACCTAAAATTTGGTGACTCAGTTTTTGTGCTTTCTTTAGTTTTCAAAATGTTTATTTTGATATTTCGCTTCTATTCCCTATTGTGCATGTTTTCATTTCCTCCACATATACATATGAATTGCCTCATGGCTTTGTTATTATCATTCATTAGTTTCCCTCTCACACAGGAAAGTGGATATGTCTGGTGAGGTGCATGACTTGATAACAGAGCAGGAATTCACGCCTGGTGTGTATCGGGTGGAGTTTGACACGAAAACGTACTGGAAGGCTGAAGGACGAGTGCCTTTTCACCAGGTAGCTGATGTAAGTAGCCACTTTGACTACATTCTGTACCTCTATGATAAGCGATTAATTGTTTGTAAATGATGGGCTTTTGGTAGGTCTAGGCACCCTTCGGATAGTACAGGGCTCTTCAGAAAATCTGATTGGCTAAGAAAAGAATGTGCCTTTTTTAAGTAGTAGGGACGATTTATGTTAGCTGCTAAAAAACATTGTTTACTGCACCATTTATAGCCTTATATGGAAGATTTTATCCATTTGTATTGTGGTAAAATCTAACTGCAGTGATCGGACCCAATACTCTCATTCAGCAAACATGTGTAGATTAATACCCTGAATGATTGTCTTGGATGTGAACCAAAAGCTATATTAACTGTGGGAGGTAAATATTTAACCTATATCTTGTTTCCTATAGATACACAGTAAAAGAACCAATTATAGATAACAGAGTATTAAAAGGACCAAAACTGGTTCTTCTATATACGTTTGGACTCCACAGTTTGTACAAGGCACTTTATGTCTAGCGGGTGTGTTGAAACGCGCTTATTAGCGGTTATTGCGTTTGCAGGTGGTATTCGAGGCTCACGCCGACGGTCATCGGCATTACACTCTGGCTCTTCTTCTAAGCCCCTTCTCGTACACCACGACAGCTGTGGTCGTCAAAGCACATGAGTGACATCACTACAGCTTCACTAAAAGACGATCCACATGTGGAACCCGAACAGAGAAACGACACTCACCCTCACTCCAACCACACCAGTGAAAGACATTCGACTCGGATACATTTTCAACTATAAATTCTTTTAATTATCATTACAGAGCATAATGCAGTGAATGGACCGGTACAACAAGACAAAAATAAATCCGGAATCAGGAATTGTACGTGTCAGGCAAAGCAGCTGGTAAAAGATTCTGCTTCTTGAACAGTTGTTAGAAGTGAAGCCTCGACAACAGAGAAACTGTTTTCAGTTCCAATTTAATGACAAACAGATTTATTTCAGGTGTTTCACATTTTCAGATATTGTTCCAGATTAAAATAAAAACTAAAAAAGTCAAATGTTCAACCGATTGATTCTGTTTTTAAACATCATCCACACGCCACACTATACATGTCAATGTGGAAGTGAGAAAAAAAAACTCAAGGCACAAATATGAATACTGCAAAAATGTAATACTCTACATTACAGTTTTGTAATGGTGAATAAATCATCTTTTTAAATTGTCTATTGTTTCTGGATATTTACAACACACACGGCTGCAGAAGATAAGACAACTATGAGAGGGCGAGTTTGGGGTAATATCGGACATGAGATGAATCTAAACCAGCATATAGACAACAGCACTGCACAAAACTTTCTCCCAAGCGAACAAACAAACAATCACACCAGAGCTGCCTCACCGATGCACTTACGATGCCGGAACCTGCTTCCTCGAATCAGGGGAATGTGACAACACCTTAAGAATCAAGGGGACACAACTTCATATATTGCAACCCACCTCAGTTTAGGAATAGTTTAAGAACGTGTGAATGTGTGTTACTGTTAGCTCCAAACTGTGCAGCATAATCTGCACAATAAAGCTATCGCGCAAAAAGCTGTCAATGAACGCAATCCGTGGCAGGCCCAAGCTACTTCACTGCTGTTAGCGTACTTAAGTGCTGCCTGGTGCCTGTACATAAGAAACCAGTGCACTGTGCTGGTAGAATGATATTATTTGCACAAATGGAAACTAGTACCTGCACAGGGTGTAAACCAACAGCTCTGCATGTCTAGCTCCCACCTTGATGCCAGACTGTACAATGTAATGCCATACTGTGATGCTATAACCCACACAGACTGCATAACAATGTGACATTACAGACTCCCAATGTATACTCACTTCACACATACTGAAACGCTGACTGCAGAGCTTAAATGTGATTGGACAGACCGTTTACAGCTACACTGTACTAAACAAAGGGAAGGAATAGCAAACTTTGGCACATGTAACCTCCATCCGAGTCTATTATCTTTTGTTCCCCATCAGTTTGTTCCTAAAACAGACTGAATTTTTTAACTCATCTCAGTTGGTCGAAAACAGAGAGAACGTCACTCAAGCAAGTGTTAAAAGGATATGTAGGGAAGCGGCCTCAGAATGTGCAACTAGGCCTATGACAGCATCCACTCAGGGACAGCAGGGGATCTCAGTACACTTAACTCAACGGCTGTTATACCTCAGACACGCAGACAAACAGAGGGCACCACATGAGTCTTGGAAGCAGGCGAAATAAAACATTTTGTAGCTAGCATTTTAAGATGTGTTTGTATTTCAGCTTAAAGTGTTGACATAATTTAGCTATTGGCGAGCCGTTCTACTGAGTGGACGTACGGACAGACGAACACACACACACACACAGTAAGACTGGATTTAAAACAGCAGTTTTGAGGCCATAACTTAAAATGTACAAAAAACTGAAAGCAACCTATAGTATGGTACATATGGTATAACTCCAAAAATATTAAATATACAAAGGCAAACGTAAACCAACTAAAGATCATTGTCCAACAGCTTGTAATGCTCGAAACTTTAACAGCATAAAGTCGTCATGGCCCAAGTGGACTTCAAATGCCATTCAAGAGCAGATCGCTCTCTCATCTTGGCCCTTCTCGCGGTCCGACCCGCACGAAACATCACCCAGTACTTCACATTAGGAGCAACAACACACAAACGTACATGAGCGCACAGGTTGAGACACATTGCAAACCCTGCCGAGGGCTTTTGGCTTTAGCAGCTGTGACCCCGACCGATCGCCGGGTCTTTCTGAGAACGACCTCGTTAACTCTTCAGTCCTGCGTTTTCTCCCATCACTAACACGAGTGAGACCGGAGGCTGATTATGCCATCAACAAAAGCAGTAACAAAGACATTCAATATGACAAAAATATAACAAAAAATAAATTAAGGCATGCAGCAGGTAATATTATCTGTGTGTTGTTTCTGATCACTTTTGCGTTCTACAGTCATCGCTGATCATATTTTATGTTGTCCATCAGTCAAAATGGGTCCGACACCCTTCAAGAATAAAAACTGATAAAATGAAATAGAAATCAAAACAAATAGCTGCCGAAAAGAAGCGTTCCCGCTGGAATCACAGGCGTCTTTAACTGACAAAGCTGAAGTATTGCCTAAAAGGTCAATTATTTACAGGGGAATCTGGGTCATGCGCGCATTGTTCACAGCCCCCTTTCTAGCTGTGGAATTGGGTCAACAAAACACACCACTGACATGAACAAAACCTGCAAATTAAGCTGAAATAAGACCGATTTAAAATACAGCCGTTTAAACTGCACTGATTCCCTCTCATTTTTCTCTTAAAAAAAACAAAAGATGTTTAACATGACAAAATTTCTATTGGCGTCAGGAGTGCGATTGTAATGTAAAATGAGGTTTCTACAATGTAAGCACAACGGACTGGATTTACAGAGTTTGATAGCCTATAAAATTCAATTTAAGGCTTTGTAGTAAACATCTGATTTGTCGCCTGTCCCTCCATTTTTTGAACGGTGGTGTGATTTGATTCTCTAAAGCCAGCATGGACACAGGAACATGCAGTTAAACACACACAGTCACACTACACACCTTCACAGATATGAGCCAGTAATCTTACACACTCACACACACACATCACCCAATTAACTGTGCATTAGACAGGTCTCTGCCACTCCCTCTCCTATTAAGGGCATCTGGCATTGATACATCATGTTTTAACCCCGCCCTGACATGATGTCACAATGGAGTGGGTGGAGCCTGTCAGTACTCGGGTATGGGGGCGAGATCAGGATTCAGATTGACCGTGATGTTTTTATACAGGCTACTCAGAGAGATCTCTGGAGAGTACTGGAGATTGTTCAAGCCGTCCAGATGTTGTCTCTCTTTTGAGTACCTCAACAACTTGTACCTGAGGGGAGAACAAGTTGAACTTAGGTTAACTGAATGTTTCCAGCATGACCTTGAGAGAATCTACAACATGCAAAGAGTAATACATCTATTGCTGTAAATATGCTTTCGTCAAACACCGGTCATTCCTCTCTAGGTTACGCAGCAGCAGGCATTCAGAAATACAACTCTGGGTTAGGTCAAGTGTAAACAGGTCAGAGGTAAAGATCAAACAGAAACCTGTTTTTACCTTCTGCATTTTAAAAGAACAGTGCACTGTCAAAATGACAGTTCTGTGCTGGTTTATCTCTCTGTCTCTCTCCCTCCCAGCCTGTCTCTCCCTCCCAGCCTGTCTCTCTCTCTCTCCTAGCCTGTCTGTCTGTCTCTCACTCTCTCCGTCTCCCTCTCTACCTTAAGGACACTGTGATATATATTGGTGTATGACATCACCTCTAGCTACCATGTATGCGTGCATGTGTACTGACCTCCCCAGGAACTGCACTTCTCCTCTGTGGTGATGAGGGATAGATTTGTATTTGCCAATATCTCCCTCAGGTCTGGTGACATTGAACCCTGCATAATGAACCCTGAGAACAAGAAGCACCATTGTTTGGGTTACATCTGTTTTATCAGGACAAATACTTCGGTCACACACAGCATCACACACTATTAACTGTCTGCTGTACACACTGCATTTATCACATGGTTTAGCGGAAACGTCCAGTAGTCTGTAAACAAACTAGACGGCTATAAATTGCTCTCAGGTTTATACAACTAATTCAACTAACCTGTTCCAGAGGTCGTCGTCCTCTCCGCCCCAGCCCCAGAATGCATTGGGGAAACCGTTGATCTTGCGGAACTGTTCAACCGTAAGTCCACTCACCCCGCCGAAGAACTCATTGTAGGGAAGACTGGAAATATACAAACCCACACAGAGATATATAAAAACTACACTATCACTAATCCATCATCACACGTAAAACATTCTCAAACACTAACACAAGCAAGTAGAGTGTGGGGAAGAAGAGAAACAAAGAGCAAGTCTTTTAACAGTGTAGACTGAGGTGCCTCCTTCCAATAGAAAAGGGAAGTGAGAATGAGGAAACACGGTGGACATTTACTTCCTTCCAAACTGCCCTCGAATCAAACAAACACTTTTGTTTTATTCAGGATATGTCTGGAGGAACCGTTGCCTTTTCACATTTTTAAAAACAAACTCAACGAGGCAAAGCGGTTATCTGTAAACTCACAGGCCTGAATATTCTTTACAAACACCCCTGAGGCAAAAGCTATCCCCAAAATATTTCCTCATGTGTCAGCAGACAGTCACGCTCTCCCTCTTTCTCACAAAGAGGGAATTTATCTTTAGCAGCCCCTCAGAAACAGCTCAAGTGGTTGTGGTGAGTTCTGACATGATGGCATGTTTGAAACGGCAAGAGCTATTAATGTCGGATCAATGGCATTCCACACACATTTCACCAAAGACGTTCCTGGGACATTCCTTTGATTTTCCATAGTTCAATTTTGCCATGTTTTGTGAGTCTTGAGGTTATGTGAATTTTCAAAATGTTTCTTGTTTCCTTTTCAGTTCAGTAAAAAGATGAGACTGCAAACATGTATCGCCCAAGCCAGGGCCTCATACTGGACAAAAAAAACTAGCTAACACTAACAAAAACACTAACTAGCAAAACACGCTGGATATGTCTCTTTAAATCTGCAAGGTTCTACGGGTGTTGAATGATGTCACAAAAATCACACACACAAACACATCATACTACATGTACTCAAGAACTCTATACCTGTTCAAAACACAAGCCTAAAACTGGTTACAGTACACACTTTTAAAAAAGCTACCAGGGGTGTAACGATATTCGAAACTGAACCAAAGAGCCGCGATACACCCCCACAGCACATACTTAGTTTTCCTCCTTGACATTTGATTAAATATTAATTTGCACACTTTTAGCACCTAATAACTGCAGCATTTTTTTTGCAAATATTAAACACCAGCGGCTAAAATTTAGCGGGGTCGCATGTATTTTTTAAATTCCTACAAGAATTTTCCCACAACTTTGTGCTAATATTTCAAGAAATTATCGTAAACGTTTATGAACCTGTGAATCCATTAACCCTTCCCCCACGGCAAACCGAACCGACACGGGTATATTGTTACGCCCCTTCAAAACACTAAATTCAACTTAGCTGTATTTATGACATGATATATCAACATCCAGGCTTTTAAAAAATATGATTCTGCCAACAAAACAGACAGGGACAAAATATTAAATACAGAATACATGTGAAACAATATAAAAAACACTTAAATGTAAAGACTCTGTTGAAGTGTGTTGTGATCACTTACATGTACATGTATTTGTCGAGTCTTGCAGCAAAGTGTCGAGGCATCTGACCACAGCCGTAGTAATTACGGTCGTTTTCTGGGATGTGGTCGACGTCGTGAAACACCACACAGTCCCAGTCCAGGTCTTTCATGGCCTCTTTAAAGCCCACATTAAACAGCATGGCACGGTTAAACGGCTGAGTACCCGCCTGAAAGCACACCGCGTTTAGAATACATTAAACACCTCATCAAAAATCACTTTTTTGTGTCTGAAACTGTCTGAAACTCTGCTGATGTAACTGAGGGCAAAGTGTGTGTCAAAGGCAAGATAAAACAATTTTGACCAATCAAATTGACTTCCACATTTCACAACATCCAATCAAAAGCCAATACATATTAAAAGGCCTAGCCTACGTTACTTTCCCCTAAATAAAAACAATATCTTTTACCACATGTAGATCTCAGGCTATTAAAATACAGAACATGTTTTTTAATTCGTTATATTGATGTGATAAAGATAATTGCTTCGGTACACCAACGGATGGCAGTACAGCATCAGAACACACAACTGCATGTGCGCTGGCACCTGTTCAATGACGTAAAAGGCAAACTGCAAGCGTTGGTGCTGGAGCATTGGAGCGAGGTGCTGAAACAGAAT
>JAZGTJ010016812.1:0-12436 GCA_036877575.1 Botia almorhae
CTATCGATCCCTGTTTAAAACCTAAAATTACAAGTTACTTCACTAGAGTTAATAACAGGAGTTATTTGATAAACAAACGCTGTACTAATGAGATGCCAGCATTTCAGCACCCACACACGATTTATTAGTCACATCTGTTTACAGATATGACGTTCGGGGAATTCTAAGTGAATCATCAATCACTTAATGCCTGTTTTTTGTTCATTTTTAACCAAAAGTAGTTACAGATTGCAGCTGTAAGATGTCATATTCCAGGTTGCCTAAGATATTGTATTTAAAACAACAAGAGTCATGTTCATTAAATATTGCTTAACTTCATAAAACCTTCACGAACCCTCTCAATGGAATGCTACAATGTAATATTGGAATACTGTATTTATATAATTTATATATTGTATATATTTCATACGCTGCCCACTAGGCTGTCTGACTGTTGCCCCGGACAACTAATATTGATTTAAATTAAAATGATATATCTATTAAGTAAGCGACATAATCCAGATTTATGCCAGGTTATCCTGAAACCAATAATGGGACCGGGTCAGTTTGCCTTGTTAGTGTGCAGTTATGATACTCACTGGCAGAGTGGGCCTGTGTGACCAGGTGGACAAACGCAGGTGTATCTGCCAATCGCATCCACACAGTGACCACCATTCTCACAGCGATGTTCACGGCACTCATCCACCTCCACCTGGCAGTTCTTGCCACTATAGCCGAGGGCACACAGACACTCATAGTCCCCCGGTAGGTCTCTGCAGGTTCCATTGACGCAGGGCTGTTGGCCGCACTCGTCTATATTATCCTGGCAACGATCTCCCATCCATCCTGGGGCACATTCACAGTCAAAATGATTGAAGAGGTCCATGCATGTGCCGTTGTTCTGGCAAGGCTCGGAAAGACACAAGGGTGCGCTGTAGCATCCCAGCTGAGGCTTTGCCACTTCGCCAATTCGGATGAACTGTGATATTTGTGGTGCTTCCTCCTCAAGACTTCCAACAAATGGCAAATAAACCCCACCAACCCGTACCTCACCCAAACAGCCGGTGTAGTTCTCCGCCAGCCACACAGTGGAGTGGTTGAAAAAGTCCATGTTGCCAGCTGCTGCTAGGCTGTAGCCGGCAGCACGGCCATCCACAGTGAGGTGCCAGCGAGATGCTGCATTGCGTGAGCTGAACATGTGGAGCTCCACGCGGTGCCACTCGCCATCCGAAACAGGCACTTCACTGGTAAACGCCTGCACCTCCAGATTGTTACCGCTGCGGAACCTCACAATCAAGGAGGAATTCAGAAATCCCAAGCAGAAGAATTCCACACCGTTGGAGGCACGTAACAGCGTTCCGTTCTCCTCACGGGTTCGTAGGTCAATTGAGACGGTCGTCACGGAGATATATAAGCTTCCGTTGGCACTGTACTTCAAAGCATTGCTCTCGAATGTGGCATTGGCTAAACCTGGAGGTATATATTTCAGAAATGATAAGTAAAAACAAAGAAAATTCATGGAGATAAGCACTTTCTCACAGAGCTGCTAAAAATATTCGGCTTCAAAGCCGATCTTCTGAACTTAGGTAAAAATAAATGTTTTTCCAAATTTATTACCTTTTACTTTTTACTTTTTACTTTTACGTTTTTATTTATTACATATACAAAAAAGCAGCCATGTTGTGAAAACAAGCTGCTTTAGTTAGTGTGGCTGGTGTATGTCACTCTCACTAACTGACTACATTCTTAAAAAAGAAAGGTTCTTAAAGGGGCTTATGGGATATATGTTTCCATTAAAAACCATTATTGTCCACAAAAACAAACACCATCTGTTGCATAAACAGTTCTTTGTCGAGGAAAAAGGTTCTACAGACTATTCAAAGGTAAGAAAGAAATGGTTTAACATCCTTTGACTAGAAGGTTCTTAAGGGAACCAAAAATGTTTTTCTATGGTATCCCTGCAAAGAACCTTTTTGGCACCTTTATTTTTATTTTTTTATTGTACGCTCTTCACATACAATAAGCTGATTGTCAGACCAAAACACTGTCAAACCAGAATCCAGCAGGTGAATTCAGTTCATAATGCACCATAACAAAACAGATACTCACACTCGTAACCATCAGGTAAGTCCAAGCAGCGACTCCCACGGACACATGGATCACTAACACACCATAATCGAATGTCACACGTCTTTCCAGAGTAGTTTAAAGGGCAGTGACACACAAAGTCATTCCAGATGTTCTCACACGTTCCTCCATTCTGACAAGGCTTTATCTAAAAAAACATAAACCAATACTATTTGTGATTATATAACAATTCCTTCAAGCATCAGAGAAGTGAATCATATCTGTACAATTTCCAGCAAACACAATTATATCTTTTAGAATTGGATCTAAATCTCACCTTACACATCTGGTCACTGACGCAGTGCTCCAGCAAATGAGATGAATTTCTCGGTAAGTAACTTGGATGTTGTGGTTTTTGACTGATGCTGCCGGAGTACATGTACAGTTGTATGTCATCAATGCGGACGTCTTGCAGACAGCCCTTGAAATATCCACCCCACTGTTTAGTGTCGGCTCCGTCAGGAAGTCCACCAAGATAGGCCACATCTCCTGCCTCTACCCCAAAATCAACAAAATCTCTAGAAGTAAAAATCAGCTGTGCTGGATGAAAGAATATAAAGCCTTGTTCTTTTGTAACAGCCACAAAGACCTTCTCTCCATTGCTTATGAAGTTCGAGGCCTTTCTGATGGAGCCGTATATGGCCATATATATTGAGCCATTTCTTAGTAAAATTGTGAAGTAAGCTTGATGCTGACGTTTCAGTTGAAAGACCAGGCCGTCTAACTGGCGTGATTTCAACCAAAATGACACGGTGATGTTGCCTCCGTGCTCCTGCGTGATGGGAAACGCAGCAAAGGTTCTGTTACGCTCATGACTGAAGGTCCATGATGAGTGCTCTGTTGAACAAACAGAGATCAAACGCTTCAATAGTCACCAATATTGCATGAAACGATGCACTACAATTAAAACATATTCCAACAAGTGAAAATATTGTGACATGAGTTTATACAGTCTATTGTTGCTGACACCAGATGGTTTTAGCATGTGGCTTCAAAACCAGCTTCAAATTGTGTCTGGTTTCCTGGTCTACAAGCTAGACCAGCACTAAACCAGTCTGGAGAAGCAGGAGCTGTTTTTGTAAGCTGTTTTTACAACATGATGAAGCAACAATCTGTTTAAACTACTTCAAGTTAATTACAAAGAACCCTCACCTTCTGAACAGTTGTGCCCATAGAAGGGCCTTTGGCAGTCACACCTATAATCTGACCACAGGTCCACACAATGGCCGCGCTCAAAACAAGGGTCTGGATGACACCACTCTGTCTTCTCGCAGCCTATCTGAACTTCCACGTCTAGGTTGAGGTTTTGGGGAAGAACTGGCTGAGAATCTATCAGCAGATCCTCAATACAGCCAAGGAATCCTGTCCTGGTTACAGTGTTGTTCAGGTATTCCTGCGGAACTCCACCAATGTACACCTTCTCCAGACCTTGTGGCTGGAAGGATAGAAGCTGGTTATGACCTCCATCCTCAGCTGTAGTTTTGTTCTCTGCTAGCAGGGTCAGAATCAGTCTCTCATCCACACTGACCAGGACTTCATGCCAGAGCCCATCACTGAAATCCCCTCCTAAGTGAGCAGCAAGTTTTAAGTCTCCTGATTCAGCTCTGGAGAGAAGATCACCACCAATTAGCTCCAGTGTAAAAAAATGTTCTTGGCTTCCCCGGTAGAAGATAATTAAATCTTGCAAGGTCGTCCTGAACCTCAGCTGGACACTGGGCCCTTGGAATCCAGCTTGTCTTCGACTCCTGTTACTATGTGGAGCTTCCACCACCAAATAACTCCCTGTGGGCAAGGAGAAGGTGGTGGGGGTATCACATTTGTCACCATAGAAACCAGAAGGGCATTTGCAGGTGTGCAGGTGCTCTTCCCCGTGCAGTAAAGGTATGCAGGTTGCACCGTTTTGGCAGGGGTTATGCACACAGCCGGTCAGAGGGATTTCACAGTCATGGCCACCCCAGGGCAGCTGATTAGGGACAGCAGCTGGACAGTGACACGTGTAGTCATTAATTCCATCTTCACAACGGGCTCCATTCTGACACGGTTCATTTTCACACTCGTCAGTGTTAATTTCACACATAACACCTGCAGGGGAAAAGCACAGGCAAAAATCATGTAATGAATTTGACCAAGTCATCCAGCCAGAATATACGGTTGTTCTGTCGTACTGCAATGCAAATTAAATGCATCTTTAATTTTCAACAATATTTTGTATGTACATTTTTTTAAATGCATTGTGTCAGCAGCTCGGAGGCTGTGGGTTTGACTCCCAGGGAACATACATACTGCAAAAAGAATGGATTTGAAAGTCGCTTTGAATAAAGTCATTTGCTGAATACATGCATAAACTATTTTATGTGAAACGTGGAAAAGTTCACCCACAAAACTATGATGCTGTCATTGGTTATAATGACATAGTCTGTATTTCAAAAAAATACACATCATGGTTAAAACTGTTACATCAGAGACAATGATTTACAAACAGAGCTCTAAAAACAAATTAACACACTTTTAATTGAGGTGACATTAATCCTTTCCCTTCAAACAATTAGTACAGTAATCCTGGTAAATGGATTGGCGTGCCACATATGGTCGTAACTGTTGCGATGTTTATTTTCGTCTGTGGAAAACTACTGTGGAAAATAATGCTGATACTGTATCAGTAAATACAATCAAAACAAAAGAAATGTATGCACTCTAGACAACAGAGTCCACAAGCACTTAAGCTACAGTACCGTAAACAGCTACAGTAAAGAATTCTGCTACTGTAATACTGTAACTACTGTAATAATGTTTTGCCAGTGCTAACTGTTCCTCTTACTGTGTAATCTGGCAACATTAAACAGGAACCTGACATAATTCTAGCACTCCTACAGGTGTATATTAAAGTAGGCCGTAATTTCTTACTAATACTAATAAAACTTACAATGCACAACATTTAAATTTAATTTAATCATTTGGTAGCTGTTTTAGTGATTTATATATTAGAAAAAGCCATTTGGCCAAGTCAACAATATTAGCTGTGTTTTTCAAGAGTAAAGCTGTTAGATCAGAAGTGTAAATACACAAACATCGAGAAAATAAGAACTATTATAATAAATATAACTGTAAATAAAAATAATAACTGTTTTTTATAATAATATAAAGAGCTTCTTACTGGTTGTGAATCAGTATCTATAAATAAGCTCAATAAAAATAAACAAACTTCACGCTCTATATAAGATTAGACACATTATAGTAGAACTACGTTATTTTTAAAGTAACCAACCGGCTTTATCATTTTAGCACATCATTCCTGCACAGGAGAATTATGAGCTCACTGCAGGATAATTCTGCATTAATGCAGAAGGCCTGTAGACCTCCAGAAAGCGCAGACACTGTACCTGTCATGAGAAGCAGCCCACTGCAAATCACTTCCACTATTAGTTCTCTCATCCTGCCAAACGTCCAGGCCACAGTCACTCTCCTCAACAAGACAAGCCGCAGCAGACTGACACAAACCTGACAGCTTCCCATACAGACGTCCACCAACTCTTTCTACCTCTAGGTAGCAAGCGGTGAGGAGTGATTACAAAGGATGAGTCCAGCAGCACTCCCCCTCTGCCGAGCTGCCCTGCTGGGTTAATAATCCACAGAGCTTCCCCTCCCTCCCCAGCTGGCTCCTGTCAATGCTGACATCAGGAATGCCTGTCCGCCCAGGCCAGCATGAGCGATTGCTTTCCATGCCAGCTAGAGGCCGACTCATTACTGCAGATGTGATTTTAGTCGTGTCCATGCAGGGGTCAGTGTGTGGGATAGTTTTAGTGCCCAAGAGTTTTCGAGACAGTAAAACTGCATTGTGTAATTTCTGTTTTAATGTCATTCTAACATTTAACCTTCATGGTTAAAACTCAAGCTCATACCCAGCTAACAATTTTAGGTGGTAAGAATGTTTCCCTAACATTTCCATTAACACAATTGTTATTTTGAAAGTTCACCGAATGTTCAAAATGTCCTTTTTAGACGCTGTATTTATTATTAATATTTAACACTCATTATTGCTTGAAAATTAGAAATGTATTCAATTTTTTTTTAATTCTGACATTTTTTTAATGTTTTACTAGCAACCTAAGTGTAACATTTTTGATAGATACGATATATGATGTTAAAAAATGTTCTACTAATGTTACTGCAAAAACGTTTTTGAGAACTTTGAGAGAACTTTTAGAGAACTTTAGCCAGTGTTCTGACAACCTTCCCTGTTAGCTTGGTAACCTCACACTAAAAATATGTAAACACACACACACATTTTGTAATATTGAAAGGAGGCGAGCGCTGCCTTCAACCCTGGTTTATAAACCAGAATTTTGAAGCCAAACGAATACAGTGTGAAACATTGCAGATCTAGATTGTTACTGTTAGTTGCATAGCAACAGACAACCAATCATAAATATAATTCATGCACATTAACTTTATAACATCACCTGTGAAGCCTGGCGTGCACACACACTGATACGCATTGATGAGATCTTCACAGGTGCCTGCGTTTCTACACGGCATCGATTCACATTCGTTCACATTAACGGAACAATTTTTACCTGCAAAACAGAGAAACTCTTACCAACAGCTTGCTTGAACAGTTAATGTCATGCAGGGTACAGCTGATGAATAACTGTTATACACTGTGAAAGCTGTTAGTCGTTACACCTCACCTGTAAACCCAGCACGACAGTGGCACAGGTGTCCCGCTGCAAACTCATAGCTGAACTGTGTGTCTAATTCAGGCAGAACTCTGTAATGGCTCGGATCTGATCTCTGGAAACATTCCCCATCGTTCTCACACGGCTGAGCTTCACATTCATCCACGTCAATTTCACAGTTCTCGCCCTCATAGCCTGAAATAAACCCATCACCATAACCATCGTCTCACTCATGTCGCTTTAATCGTTTAGCCATGAAAACCGTATGGACTCACATACGCAAAAAGATATTAAATTTGACATTAAGTTTGATCATTTATTGTTTGATAAACACAGAATCAAAGGACAACATCGGTTTTTATCTTTATTGTCGAATGGGCTGATTGCACTAATATTTGTAGAGTCAAATGTCCAGCTAACACAGAATATTTGCTAGCATTCTCTAAACCAAGCGTTAACACAACGTCTAAAAAAAGCATGTTTTGCATGTTTCTAGAACTTTCAAAATAACATTTTTAATTTTTAATGTTTTTGTAACTTTTTTGCCTTTGTACTTTTTGTGTACTTTGCGCATTTGTGGTCAGCAGGATTCAGTCTATAGTTATAACAGAGCCATAACGCATTAGTGGTATATCATTGAAACATAACAGTGTATCATATATACACTAAAATCACACTTTAAATGTCTTTACAAAGTCTAAATTCTTTATATTGCTATACACACTGTCGCACGAGTTCTGGTACAGTGACCATCTTTCTGCATCTGCCTGAGGTTTATTGTCTTGATCACAAGTCACAACAGTGACAGTTTATGCATCAACCCTTCAAACCTAAAACTTAATATTTTATCAGCCCAGATCTTAAACCACTAAGTGCTTTGTGTGAGGACAAACACTGCATCCCACAATGCAATGCACCTGATCTGACTTTCCATGAAAGGAAATTAACCAGTTACGATTTTTGTTACTTTGTGATTTATTTCTGAGATGATAACTAGACAAAACTTATTAAATTAAACATGCAATATTTAAAATGTTTACTGTTTTTTACATATGGTATTTTTAAGAAATGTCAGGCAGTATACAGTGTTTGTAAAGTATTCAGTACAATAATATTACATTCCAAACGTTTGCTTTAGTATAAATTTCTGCAATGTCATATATATTTCTCTAGGGGGCAGTGTGGTATAAGAGAAAATTAAAAGGCATCCGTTCGAACCCTGATTGATGCCGACTGTATGTGCTGCAAGATTTTCACTTATTACTGTAACTCATAAACTTTGTATGATAGAATTAATTTTGACCCTTTAAATAAAATTAAAATTCAGATTGATTACCTGGCCAGCAGACGCAGGCATATTGGTTAACTCCTTCCATGCAGGTTGCGCCGTGTTGACATGGGTTAGATACACATTCTGGTATATCTTTCTCACAGACAAACCCCACAAATCCTGTGCCACTGCAGTCACACTCAAATCTGTAATTAAACCAATGGATATTAGTTTAGATAATTACTTGAATATGTGCCATAAACAACTTAAAGAAAGATAAGAAGTAGGCAATCATGTAGCAGACATTTTTATCCAAACCCCTTGGAGTAATCTGAGGAAAATGTACAGTATGTATGGAATACATACAGTACGTATGGAATACATACAGTATGTACTGGTCAGTAACTTATTTTACTAACTAAGGTTAATGATGCTGCAGGTCTGGACAGCTTCACAACTACAAACATTTTCTCATGTTCTTCTTTTTAAGAGTTCTGAACTGGGCTTTTTTTCAAAACAAAAAAACTTAAATGCAATGTTACGTACGCAAATTCGGAAATTCCCCCTCATGGCTACTAGGATAAAGTTGATTTAAAACACAACATGGGCAGCTGTGAGATATCAGAGCAGCAGGTCACTGCAGATTTCTCTTTACCCTGGATTCAACTCGACCAGTCAAATTATTAATTTGAGGATGAACAGAAAACAAAAGGCATTTTGACTGTAGACTGTATTTCACGATGGCACTATACAATTTACCCAGCTACAAATTTTAGGTTGTAATAACGTTTCCATAACATTTCCATTAGGTAACAAAAATTTTAAAAATGTTATTTTAAAAATCCCAGGAACATTCAAAACATCCACTTTTTTAGACGTTGTATTAACATTATTCTTTGGTTATAAAAATGTTATTCAAACATTTTTTAATTCTGTAACATTTTTAAATGTTACATTAACTACTCAAAAACAACGTTTTAAGTTAAAAAAGTTTTACTATCGTTACTGCAAGAAGATTTTTTGTAAATTTGCAAGAACATTGAGAGGACATTTAGTCAACACTCTGAAAACATTTCCTGTTAACTGGTTATTTATATATAATTTCAGTCTTATTGCTGACTTGGTAAATGTTAAATATTAGAAATGTTTAAATATACATTGCTGTAAAAGAAACAATTATTTCATAATTAGATGGATAAGAAATGGAAGATCTGAGCACATCACAGTTTTGGATACAGTAACCTAAGCATAGTGCTCTGCTACACATTACTGCAGGTGTAGTATGTCACATGATCAGGATGTTTAGACAGTTCATACAGGAAATTCACATACTTTGCACAGTGTGCAGTACATACTATATGTGTCAGATATAATAAGCATATACTATGAGGACGTACCTGCTACTCCAAACATAGCCAAATATTTCAGACATACTGTACTTTAAGTGGCAGCCACAAACTATCAAATCACAGACAGAAAACAATTCTAAACAACCTGGAAATTTTATTCAAAGGGACAACAGAAACAATAGCAAGTCTGTTATTTATCCTTTAGGACTTGAGGCTAGTCAAGACTGATTAGTCTGAAATTTCTATTAGACTGAACACTGAAGTAACCTCACCTGTTCACCATGTCCAAACACAGCCCGTTGTTTAGGCAGGGTGAGCTGTCACACTCATTAATGTCCAGCTCACAGTTAATGCCTTCATATCCATGCACACACTCACAGGTGTACAGTCCCACATGATCGTGACAGGTGGCGCCATTCTGACAGGGAGTCACTTCACATTCATTAATCTCAACTTCACAATTCACCCCTGCGGCCCAAATCAACAAAAAACAGCAATTAAAGAGGCGTCTGTGAAAAAACAATGATTCTTACTAATAACATTTGTGTTATGCTGGTTAAAGTCTTTTCACACCCGGACAGCATTCACTGAGTGGTCTAAATATATTTATGTGTTTTCTGTGGAAGGCGCAGCACCATAAATTGGTCTGAATGCAATGATTGGATGTTTTACCTGCCTGTCAAACTATGTATGTGTTCTGTGTTGGAGGAGGCGTGGCTTTAGAGAACGCTTTCAAGGGAGGGATCTTATGCTTTCAAAGCTAGCATGCTATTGCTAGCTTTTCTGAAATTGCCTACCGTACCTTTAAATAAATTCATCTTAAAACAGCTGGACTCAAAATGACCCATGCCTTCGTATTGGCAAAATTGGCAAAGATACAATGCCAGTAAGTAATACCCTGTATTTTTGGACAACCCTGGTATTCTTTAAAGATCTGTGGAGCATAATGCGAATACTATACTTTTATATGAATTTAAAGAGTAAAATGGCATTTTTCGTAACGTCAATTTAAAGTCTTTACCTGTAAACCCAGTCAGACATTCACAAACGTAGCGATCCCTCTCGTTCATGCATGTGCCATTATTTTCACATGGTTGGGAGGCGCACTCGTTGATGTCAATCTCGCAGTGGTAACCTTGGAAACCGGGCACACAGTAGCACTGGTACGCATCAATATCATCTTGACAGATGGCACCATTTTTACAGGGTTGCGATAGACACTCATCGATATCTATCTCACAGTGTTGACCCCGAAAGCCTCGGGCACACTGGCACTCGTACCCGGCTGGTCCCCAAACACAGGTGGCATTATTGAAGCATGGATCATCCGAGCAGTCTCGCACCCGGGTCCCGCAGTCATCCCCACTGTATCCACTGGGACAGTGGCAAGAATATCCATTTACACCATCTACGCAATGGTTTTTGACGCCCGTGCATGAGTTACTCTCACACTCGTTGATGTTATGGGTGCAGTTGGGACCGGCGAACCCGTCAGGACAGAGGCAGGTGAAGTTTCCTGTCCCTGGAGTGCTGATGCAGTTCGGGCATGCAGCCTGTTCACAGGGGTCATATAAACGCTCACAGTTCACACCGGTGTAAACAAGAGGAGAATGTGAACAGAAACACGTGTAGCCGGTAGAACCTACAGGTTCACAGGTGCCATTGTTTTGGCACGGGGATGACAGACATTTGTCACCGGTCACTGTGCAGAACAGACCTGTGGGTTTGCAGAACATACAACACTCAGTGTCATATCCATAATCCATAAACAACGACTAACATAAACAAAACAACTAACAAATTGTGTTAACGTAATTAACCAACTAATATAATGTTTTATGCTAACATTTTTAGAATGTTTGCCAATGACATAACATTGAATAAATCTTCTACTAACGTTACTGCAAGAATGTTTTTTGATAACTTTAACAGAACTTTAGAGAACATTAGTCAATGCTTTGAGAACGTTTCCTGTTAGCTCGGTAATGAGGATCTTGTCCTCACCGGTACACCAGAAGATGGATGTACAGCATAATCTTTTAACCAGCTCTAAGTAACTACCACCAGATGCATCGTCAATGGATTGTGTCAGCTTGACCAATCATCATTTAGGCGAATCTGTCCATCATACCTGACAACAGCACCTCTATTCATAAAGGCCGGAAAATGTGAGACAGGTCACATTTAGCTAAGAATGGTTCTGTGTGCATATTGCAATGAGTAAAAGTGTCTTGGTTTCATCTGTCTGCCCTGCTGACACAGACTGGCAAAGTTGGTCACTAGAATATGCTGTAATTAACGTTGGATTTCCTCATAAAGCTGATTAACTATCTTAACCAGCTCAATAACTGGAAAGATTTTACCACCTTCCACCACAACTTTACTTGTGCTGGTAAACATTATAGTTATTCTGGTCCATTAACTAGACCAACACCAAACTGTCCATTACCAGCATAAGCCATCTTAGACAAGCATGAAAATGATTTCAGATCATGTAACAGATTATGTAACGGTATATAACTAAATGAACATTTTTACATTAGCTGACAAAATCTGACAGCTTGAGCAACAACATTAGCTGGTTTTTTACAGCACACTGAGAGAAAACTGTGTCAGGAGGTCCTATAGTGACTGACAGGCACTAATCCTGGATCATCTGCACCGATAAGAGTGAGTGTGAGGGGTGTGGCCTTTATAGAGAGCCATAAACTGAGCACTTATCAAAACCAAGACAATTCTGTATTGTTTTATGAGCCACAGCTGTCAATAAAAAGGATTATTATTCAAATAAAGAGACATTTTAAAGTCTAGACAAGGCAGACAGAGATTAGACAGTCACAAGCTTTAGAATCCTTCAAGTAAATTAAGAAAAACTCATAGTAAACAACATAAGACAGCCACCATCTTCAAAAAGCCTCGAATGGTATGTTGAACCCTCAGGACAGAAGACTGACTCAAACCCCCATCCTGAGACACAGGCAGAGAATCTTCTCTTTAATAAACACATACCACATGTTTATTAAAAAACCTCACAG